>KZ506586.1:26547-42640 GCA_002844005.1 Limosa lapponica baueri
GAGAGAGAGAGAGAGAGGGCCCAGCCCCTAGTTTTGAGCCAAGAAATCCTGATATTGCTGAGAGACACTAAAACCTCCTCCTTTTTTGTCTTCCACTGCCAGCAAATCTGATTTGAAATGACCAAGAGTGAACATGTTGGGTGTTTTTTTGGTTGGGTTTGGTTTTTTTACACCGAGAGCAGATTTCAGATCCTTCAGTGCCTTGTGTTCCTCAAACAGGGAGATGGGCTCAAATTCAGTCCTGCCAAAAATGGATTTAGGTAAGATTGCACCCAAGATTAGATTCACCCTAAGCATCTATGACACCATCTAACTCCTCTTCCTTCTTCTGGGGGGCTATGCACTAATACAGGGCATCGCTTTCCCCAGAGTACTCATGGCCAGGAGTGCAGTGCTGCCCTTCAGCTGAGCTCAGATGATTTTCTTCCTACCCCTCCAGGTGTTAAGGTTTTGCTCAAGTTAAGAGAGATTTTTTATCTTTAGTCTAATTTAAAGAGACCCCCGTTCTTTGGAGCCCCTGGCACTCCACAGAACTACGCCACCACCCAAAAGCTCGCTTGGCCATTAAGACCAGCTCCGTTCGCTGCATCTCCCCCGTGCTCAGCTCCAGCAGCACCAGGGGCTGCCGAGAGCTGCCTGGCCTGAGAGAGCTTTCCCAAGCAGGACATGTCTTTTGGCCGGTGGTGGTTCCTGGCATGCCTCCATCAAGGCGAGATGTAAGGCACATCCCCATCCCATCCCGCCCCCCTTATGCAACCACCACTGGCTAAAAATACAGCCGCAGCCCCGGCTGGGCGAGATGCAGATTTAATGAGGCTTCCATGGCAACGGGCTTCACTTCGGCAGGGACCGGGATGCAGGGGACAGGGATGCTTGGGGGGAGAGGTGCTCTTCAGCCAGGGGAGAGCTGCACAGTTAAAAGCTTGTAGCGGTGGGATCTGAGGTTGTTTCCTCGCTGGTATTAATAAAATTGCCGGGCATTCGGTTCAGTTAGCTGCAGCCAAGAGGCAAGCTGTGTAATATTTTTAACAGACAAACCTGGACCCATTTCTGTCATGAGGATAAATATTTACTAGTCAGCCTTAATTAAACTCAATCACCCACAGGCAGAAATGTTAAAATAGGGATAAATCAAGGAGCCTGTTTCAGTCTACCAATACTATAAACATCCTTTTCAGTAAAAACAGGCTTCTGCCAGAGCTCACAAAATACCATGGCAGAGCTGGCCCATACGGAGCCAGGAGACCTGGGGACAGCTAAGGGCACAGAGGAAGGGGCTTTGGTTGATGTTTCATGGATAATATCCTCTGTGCCAGCGCACAGAAAAAACCCAAACAGAAAAACAAACAGTTAATGAAAAATCTAGGATAAAAAGACATTGTAAGCCTCCTACACTGTGTGTAAGAGTAAGGATACATGCTGGCCAAAATCCCATTTTGGTGTACATAGCTCTAAGTATTACATCAGCTGGAGCTGTCCTGTGACTGACGGGTGTTTAGGATCCATGGATTACTTCTGTGAAATGTGGAAAGTACCTCAGAAAAGCTAGCCTCTTACTAGTTGGTTAAATCTGCTATTCACAGAGTGACAGCTATGCTGGAAAATGCTCACAGGGTCACAGATCAAAGCTCCTGTTTCCATTATAAATGTATTTTTCAAAAATGCAGAATTTTTTTTCCAGGAATTTCTTCTTATTTCATTTACTGAGTAATACACCACCTTGCACTGGAACACTGCCTCCTATCAAAGGACCAAAAAGAATAGAAACAATTCAAAAAATAACAGTAAATATTAACATTTTGATTTCACTGATGAGAAACTGAGGCATGGGAAAAGGAAATATCCAGCCTCCCCCCACACCCGAGTATATGGCACCTGGAACATAAAAATCAAGGCCCTCAGAATTGCAGCTTGTTATTAAAAATTCTAGCCAAAATCAAGTGCCTCTAAAGTAAAGCACCACTAAAATCACGTGCCCCAGCCAGAAACCCTAAACCGGTTCGAAACCCATATATCTGAATGTTAAAACAAAGTCACTGCTTCCTAATTCCTTTGGCTCAGCTCCTTGTATTCAGGCACCCTTCAATTCAGAGCAATCTGCCCAGTACCCTTCTCCAGAACAAGCTATTTCTTGTTGATGTGAAAAGTCATCACTTGGAAGCATGTAACCCTTAAGTGAGCTGATTTTGTATACATTAGCTCCCATCAGGTATGCCCATCCTGCTAAACCAGGTTCCTGTCCTGTTATAAGCCAGCATTAAGCATTTCACCAAGTGTAACAGGAAAATCATCTCTCTGCCCCATGGAAAGTGCCTGCTGCTAGGATAAAAACGTGGAATATATTAAACTACACACAGCACCAAAACTCATGTAACAAATTAAGATGCCGAAGCCACCAGGGAAATTTAGGGACATAAAATGTCATTACCCATGCAGAAAACTGGCCATGGCTGTTTGCTAATGTGTAGATGTCTCCAGCGCTGCAGCAGCCCTGGTCCTGGCCACCTGCAGCTTTCAAGCTGGAAAGAAAATGCTGCCTGTTCAGAGATGCGCTTTCCTTCCTTCCTGATTCTCATGTCACCAGGCTGCTTGGCTGCAGCCTCACCACCTATCTCCCCCCAACCTGCACACAGAAGGGTTGATGGAACTCCCAGCCTCTGTGGCACCAGGCTCATGCCATTTCAGTAAAGCCGGTCTCTGGAGCTTGCTCTGGTCTCCTTTTTGAAAGGTCATGGATGGACAGCTTAGCTCACACAGACCTGCTTTCTCACAAAACCATAGTGTGAACCACTGTGGTCACATTTCCTCAAGATTTTTCTCCTTTCCCTTTGTGAGCTCTATTAAAAATAACTTTTGACATGAAATAGGCCTGGGCAGTCATTTTGCTTTGTACAGTGATGCAATTCAAAACCCAAACTCATTATCCCACTGAGTTCTGAAATAAATGAGCAAACATCAAGACTCTGTACATCCTTCCCCGGGATGACAGACGACGGTGCTAGGGAGGAGCTGGTGCAGCATCTCCTTGATCAAAGGCTGCTGGAGTGCAGCACTGGTGGGGAATGGGGAAGATAGCCACGTCCACACCTTTCCTTAGACGAAGGCCAAGTTCAGTTTAAAATTACAGCACAATCCAGTATCATTTCCCATAACGTGGAGTTAAATTATTAATGGCACATAGTGAGAGCATAGGCCTCTTCCATTTCAAGCTCCTTAGCTTAACCTAGATTTCCTAATCAGAGGAATTGCAGTACTGGAGGTGCCACCATGCAGTCCTGGCTCTGCCTCTGCCAGCACCCTCCTTTGTGACTCCAAGAAAGTCACTTCTTTCCCCACTTGTAAAATGGGAACACGTGCTCCTTTGCCTCTGAAGCATGTCATAAGCATGAATGCATTAATATTTCAAGACGCTTCAATATTATGGGGGAGAGAACTCTTGAAATGCATAAATAAATAGAAGCAAGGTTTTTAAGGCGAGGTAATATGCTTTACTAGCTCAACTAATATTGCTGTATGAGCTTCCAAGCATAGGGATTTCTGCCCAAAATATATTCAGTTTCAAATTTGGGATTTCTGTTTAAGCCTGTAAAAAAGGTTTGCATTGCCTCAAATTGCCTTTTCCTGGGAACTCACACCAATCAGCTGGCCTCATACTTCCTCTCCCTAGAGACTTTGCCACTCTTATATCCTTAGGCCATCACAGTTTGCAACAACATAAATAGCTAATTAACTTTTTACTTAAAAGTAAGAAAGCAATCAAGCTGGCACCCTCATCAGCCTCTGGAAACACTTCATCTTTCCAGCACAGCTCTGGCTTCAGACAACCTAAGATGCAACATAAAATATTTGCTGCAGCAGTATCTTCCACTATTGTTGCACCATATTTGTAGCTCATGTCATAGGGAAAGCAGCACATCGAGAGATAATTTGCCCTATAATCACCCGCCTCGCTACACAAGACCATACATCCTGGTGAAACAAACACTAACTTACAGGAAATGGCAAGACATGGGACATAATAATAACAGGCCAAAACCTTAAGAAGGTTCTTGAACATCAGTTCAGTCCTCACCAGGACTGAGGAGAGCTCCTGTAAAAACCAACCTCAGTCTCACAGCAAGGGTAGATGTCAGCTTTTAGGAAATAGGAAGGCACTCGTGGTCTCTTTTAAAGAGCAAGAGCCCAGGTGAGTCTACCAAGGACATAAGAAAAGCAGAGTATGTTTGGAGATCACCAGTCATGCTGCAGGAAACAGAACCATGTAAGCCATCAGAGAGACTCCCCTGAGAAGCCCAGGGCCCTACCCTGGAGAATGGGAACAGAGAAGATGCCCCAGAAGGGGCATCCCAAAGCACCACCTCTGCTGCCTGCCCTCCTCCAGCCACACTGCTGAGTGCTGTCGTTCCCAGAAAGACTGGAAATCTTGCTTTACTACACATACAAAATAAGATAACGCCTTTTTTTGGCCCTAAAGCAACTCCTGCAGGCTTTGCACGTGGGTTGTTTTCACACCTCACAGTGAGGCAGAGAATTCTGTCAGGTTTCCACCTCACCAGACAGCTCAGCCACCTGGCCTCAGATATCCTCCATGCTTTTCTGTGTTCTCTCCCTTTCCAGGATTTTTCCTTAGGGACGCTCTTAGCAGGGCAGTATTCCTGGACACTGGTCCCTTCCCGGCTCCGTTCCTAGCAGTTCCTGTGCAAGGCTCTCTGGATCCCCAGGAGGACCGACACAGGACCAGCAGCACAGAGGCTGGCAGGGAGCCACCTGTAAGGGGGACGAAGCATCAAGAGGGGACAAGCTTGGCTGCCACAGACCCTCTCTCTGCTGGCAGGAGGGTGTCCCGCAGTGTGACACCAAAGCAGGGACACATGACACATAACCTGAATGAAGGCTGGTGTCGGCTCAGCTCCTTAGTCCACTCAGGAGCCCTGCTGCGTCCCCAGCTCTCACAAACCAAAAAGTCAGCAGATCTGTCAAGAATGATAAAACCTAGCCACATACTCTTAGACCTCTGCTTGTTATCAATTATGAGGCTCACTGGCAGAGCCTACAGGCTTGCTGTGAATAGGAAGGCCACAGCCATTTCAAGCAATCTGGTCCCCTATAGGACCCTTAACGTCCTAATGTCTCACACACTTTCATGCACTTACCCTTGCAGCACGCTAATGAGACAGGAACCAAAGGAAGAATTAAGGCAGGAGCTGTGGCTCCCACCCACAGAGCCCAGCAGGCGCTGCAGAACTCCTATAGCTTCCATGCGGGGAGAAGACCCTCCCCTAGACAACAGTTCCTGTAGAGGTTAGCTAGGGATGGAAAATGATGCATGAAAACTGCCAGGGTCTGATGCCTCCAACCAGATTGTCCAGAGAGATTTCAGTAGCTGAAACTCCCAGCCCATGAAGCAGAAGCGTGCATAGCTCCCCGTGGCTGCACCAGCCCATCATCAGAGGGAATGAACCCCTCTGAGCAGGGCCACATTGGCTCCTGGAAAGAACGTGGGTGTAGACAGGATCACCAGAGTTAGAGCTGAACTTACTGACAAGGCACGTCTTGAAACCTCACAGACAAGAACTAGGCAGCTTGTGTCTTGTCTGGAGCCCAGAAGGAGCGCTCGAAGCTGGGCCCAAGGCTTGGTGAACGTGCTATGGTTTTGAACTGCTTGCAAATATATCTCTACTACTTTACTGCTCTTCAAACACCAGCAATGTGTGGGCAAGGAGTCATCAAGCTTTGCCTTGTATTTGGCTTAATTTTCAAGAGCTCGTAAGACAAGACTACACCCAAAGATAGAAAGAAGTTGTTGGGTTTTTTTGTAATTTTGTCTTATGAATAAGCACGCAATCTGGTGTGCTGGCTGCAAAGGGAAGTCTGTAGTAGATTACATGCTCCTTGCAGGCTGTTGTTGCATTTGGGTCAGGCAACAGGAGAAGAAAGGGGGATAATAAAATTATCGCACTTTTTTTTTTTTTTAATACTCTGAAGCTTCTATTAAAGCACGCTTAACAAGACACTCTGGTCTGCATCTCACACATAAGTGATTCTCTCATTTGAGCCCTGATCATCTCTGGAGAAGAGCCTGCCAGAAACACCAAAGGTGACAGATTTGTGGTGTATGTCTTGGATAAAAGCCTGTCTTCTGCATAAGGTACCTAAGAGATGATGCCTAAATTGATCCTCATCTTATTACCCAAAATGAATTTATAGGCATAAGAGCCCTGTTAGCTATTGTTTTGTGAAAGGGAGGGAAAAATAAACTCTATGATGGAAGAGGAGGAAATATCAGACAAAAACTAAAGCAGCAACAGCAGAAAACCTACAGGCTGAATGAGAAACAGGATTCAGGCTATGCAAATATCTGGCTCTCACCATGTTCTCTTACCCCAGACAGCTCAAGCCTGGGGCCGGGGGAAGGTTTGCTGTTGTCCTTTTGGGTTTTCTTTTTCAGTCTAGCTACTCGGGTTAAAGGGGGCATAATATTTCTAAATCGGCAAAAGGAAAAAACACTAGCTTGCAGCCCTAAAGAAGACACTCCTGAGGACTTACCATCTTCCACATTACTGCTAGTGTGCCCCATTCTCTTCCCACCCCATATCAGAAACCTACCCCCTGCCTTAATGTCATTTTCTGAAGAAGCTGAGCATGAACTCATGAAAGAGACTCTGTATGTTAAGCTCAATGTGGGGGAAAAAAGATCTCACATAAACATAGTGAAGTTGTGTCCACTCCTACATATACCCAAGGAGCCTGCCATGCTCCCTAGGAGTACCTTCTGTTTGTCATAAGGTGGATCTGCAGCCTCTTTTCTCCTAAACCCTGACACAACAGGCTGAAGGCTGAGTTTATTGCTCTGTCTGGTGTCTTCTCATTTGGCTCTAATCCCCTCCAATATATATGCAATATTTCAAACGCTCTTGCAGAGATAGGGCTCTTCTGAATACCTGACATTTTTATAGTCCTGGCAAGCCATCCATTTCTATTTAATTTAGTTCCTGACACAAATAAATATATGCACTGAGATTTACATATGGGTAGACCGGCCAATATTTTCAGGCTTGCATGCTGAGGGCTGCATCTGTACGGCAATCACGGCTGTAGCTATAGCTGGTGTCAAGCTACTCACGTTGGCTATCACCAGCTAGAGCGGGGGCTGCTAGCAAGGTAGCCACAGCGGTGCATAGCTCCTCATGGGCTAAAAGCCACCTGCAAATCTGAGTGAAAATTAATTGACTGCATTGCCTTCCAAGCTACTGCAACTGTTTTTAACAGTTCTCCTCCTACAAGCTGCAGTCACAGCACAGACGTGTCCAGAATCAAAGGCCTAAAATAGAGGTTTTATCCTTTCTGCACCCCAACCGTCCTGCAAGATGCTGCGTAGACACAGCTCCCCCTTCCTCTTCACATTTATAGGCTTGTTACCTCTGTTTGAGTGTTTTGGCTGTAGCTCCTCCAGACTGCTCACTAGAGTACACACAACCCCTGCCAGCCCTGGATGGAAGGTCTCCTTGATATCAGGACCTAGTTGGTGCCTGTAACACCATGGCTGTCTCTGTTATCGCTGCAGCAGGGGAAGGGAGGGCTGGACCAGGCAGCACTTGATCTCTCCTCAGCTGCCACTGGTTAGGGCAGCCCCTGCCTGCTCCCACCCAGGCTAAGGGGTGAAAATCAGCCTTCAGAAAAGTGGTGGGAGGGTCTACTCAACCTCCCCTCACCCCATGGGTCTGTACTTGAACTCTGAGTGAGTGCTCTCTCAGTTGGTATTTGTATTTCCTAGCCGGATATAAAATTGTTTCTTCACAGATCTCTGTCACGGTCCCAAGTTCAGAGCTCCATGGCTACAGGTGGGAGCTGACCTTCCTTGCTAGCAGCACTGCAATGGAAAGGGAGAAGAGCAATAGGAGAGAGCGGGTTCAGGAGGCTTAGGGCTACGTGGAAGATGGGTACGTAAGTGATTTCCTAGGAAAGTGATGGACTGGCTTTGAGAAAAACAAGGAACTAGAGCTCAGAGTTGTGAAGGCAGAAGCCTGAGCAGCACACTGCCTTCTTCACCTGTCCTGTGCCCCATCAGCCAAGCCCAGGGCTCTAGATTTAATCCTGAAACCCTGCCAGTGCGATTCAGAGCTGCTCCTCTCCCACGGCTCCTGGGGAGCACCCTCCAGGTAGCAGCTTTGTGTGGGACACCAGGTGCTGGTGTGGCTGGGTACCAGTAACCATTTCTCTTTGCTTTGTGACCTTTACTGGGGACCACAGTGTAGTGGAGGGTGACCAACTGATAAACACTTATTTCTTACTCGCACAGTGAATATTTTTACCCTAGTGTGGGTGAATTTACTGAATGAGACTGGAACTGCACCTTGGGGGCAACAAACCCATACACCAGTACATGCTGATGGCTGCCCAGCTGGAAAGCAGCTTGGCAGAAAAGGACCTGAGGGTCCTGGTGATCATGAAGTTGAACCATGAGCCACCAATGTGCCCTTGTGGCAAAGTAGGTTAATTACGTTCTGGGCTGCATTAGCAGGAGTATTGCCAGCAGCTCAAGACAGGTGATACTTCCTGCTTTATTCAGTGCTGCTGAGGCCACACCTGGAGTACTGTTTCCAACTCTGGGCTCCCCAGCACAAGAGAGGCATGGACATACTGGAGAGGATCCAACACAGGACCATGAAGGTGATTATGGGACTGGAGCACCTCACCCCTCAGGAAAGGCTGAGAGAGCTGGGACCGTTCAGCCTGGGAAAGAGAAGGCTCAAGGAGCCTTCATCAGCATATACCTGAAGGGCAGGCGCAAAGGGGATGGAGCCAGGCTCTTTTCAGTGGTGCCTGGTGACAGGACAAGAGGTAATGGGCACACACTGAAACACAAGGCTCCCTCTGAACACTTTTTTACTGTGAGCATTACTGAGCACTGGCACAGGTTGCCCAGAGAGGCTGAGGAGTCTCCATCCTTGGAGAAAATCAAAAGCCATCTGGACAAGTTCCTGGGCAACTGGCTCTAGGTAGCTCTACTAGAGCAGGGCAGACAACTTCCAGAGATCCCTTCCAGCCTCAGCCACTCTGTGATTCTGTGAAAAAGCAGGATGTTAAGATGTCAAGTGCTCTCGAAATGAGCAGCATGAGATTCCTCCCTCCAAAGGCATAACCCAAAACCCCAAAGAGCACAACGAACCAGAAATGGCGGCATATGCTGGGAATACTGTGAGAAAACTACCATAAGCAGAGTATGTGCAAGCTGACACTGCATCTGGAACTCATGCAATGGCCTGTAAGACTCGAGCTGATAATAGCAATAACGTCTCTGGCTGTGATCTCAGTTGCACTGGCCTGCATGTATTTAATCAACACATGGGTACCTACCTCCTTTGGTCCTGAAAATGCTTGCTCTCCCACTGGATAAACACAGAGAACGGTGCCCTGCCACTCACCTGATTCAATGACATGTCCACAAGGGAAAGAGGATTGGTGACCCCTGTTCTGACATGGATTAAACCACTGGCTGGACTTCCACGAGCAGATTAAGGGAAATGACTGCCTATCCTTCTGTTCTGAAAGGAAAATATAACCTGCTCATTATGAAAGCTGAGAATTGAGAGAAAAGTCCAACCTTGCACTCCTGGGATTTTGAACTAGAACAGCCAATGCAGAGTGGTAAAAGGATGCTAAATATTTCAGCGATTGAAAGAACACGAAGGCAAAGTTATTAAAAATCCATATGGCAGACAGTAGCTCTTAGACCATGGTCTGTGGGGCACCGGTGGCCTGCAGAGTGTCCCTATGTGGTCGCCAGACTGGCTGCTGTCGCAATGGCAAAGCATCTGTCACTTTTTAAACAGTGACCTGCCCTGCTCTTTCTACTCCTATCCAAGATTCACAGAGCTTCCCGAGACTATTTTTGACCAGCTGGGCTAAAAGAAAGCCTCAGCCTGGCTGTCTGCACCAGGCTCTCCTGTAGCTCCTTTTGATGGCTGATTTGAAACATGTAAAGGGAGCCACAAAAAATGCCAGGCAGAGGAATACAAACCATGCAAGGACCACTGCCACTCATCTATCAAAGGGTCTGTAAAGAAAGTAAGCAAACAGCACAAGCGTCATGTTGGGCAGGGTGCTCTAACCAGGCAGCTGTGCCCCCTGCACTGAAAAGACTTTCACCTCATACTCCTACAGTGTTCACTAATATTTCCTTTTTAAATAACTAGCCCTGGCACTGTATTTACCTCAGGAAAAGAACAGGGTTCGAAGAGGAAGATGATGGGGAAGTTAAAAATATCAAGAGGATCAGCTCAAGGAAATTCCAAGTTGCCATCCTGATGGATGATTTTCAAGAGCAAAAGAAGAGGAATTCCCAAACCTCCGTCATTTTCAGCTCACTTTGAAGACGGTTACCCTTACATGGTTACCCTGAATAGATGCATCTCTGATAGAAAAACCTGACCTGAAATCTTGTAAGAACAAGATCTCTTATGTTTCTTTAACTTCAGGGCCAGAAAATCCACATGAGCAGCCTTCATCTACTCAGGGTCTGCGGTCTGCAAGTGCCCTCTAGCCCTTCATTAGCAACGTGACTAACGCTTGTCACGTGTGCTCTCTTATCACTCCCATCCTCCCCGCGGGCTCTGGATGCAGAGGGCTCTGGATGCAGCACAGAGTTTTATCTTGGTAGGGTTTAGCGGTTTGCTTTTTCCAAGGTATTTGCTGCTGTGTGGTTCTGTCGGCCGCAGCAAACTGCTGGAAGGTGCCCTGCATCTGGAGAGGGAGGGGGCAGTGTCTGGGGAGGTCCCTTGTTCTGCAGGACGTCACTCCGCTGCCTGGCATGGGCTGCACCTGGCAGAGAAAATGTCACAGCACCCTGGCATTTATGGTTCAAGCCTAGGGACAATTAACCACAAGCATGGCAGTAACGCATTATTGATCCTGAGCACGGGATTAGAGCGGGAGATGCCTCTTGCTGGAAGAGAGGACACCTATGCCTAACAAACCAGAGGATCTTCCAGGACACTGTGCCAAACACCTCACCTGCCTCAGCAAAACTGGCAGGGGGCTAATCTCACCTGGCGCATCAAAACAGACCAGCTCAACACTAATTAATTCTTGAATCTCCTTCCTGATACACACACTTTTAAATCAGGCATCCTAATGAAGTCGGGGCTGTTAAGAGGGGGACCTATCTGTGAGTAGCACGCAAAGGGTTTTGTTTCTTTCTTCTCTGTGTGGGCAAACAACGTCGTGAAAATCCCAGCTACTTTGATTTGGTGACCGGAGGCACTGGGTGACCTTATCTCTCAACCAATCTGCGCCGTGGCTCCCTCTCCCTCCCTCTCCTCCCGTGCTAGGGATGGCAGAGCATCGCCGCTGGCACGCACAGTGAGTCAGCAGCCCCAACACTCCCCTCTCCTGGAAACGCTCCCGCTCCCACCGTCTCGCTGCTCGCAGCCCCCCGACTAAGATGAGGTACCCCAGATTTGACAAAAAGGTGCCTTACGAGGAGGCAGGTCCTCTAATGCAGCCAAAACACCAGCCAAAATTGCTCAGTCTGGGCCAGGGGATGTACAGAGTGCTGGTCCTGACCCCAGGCAGCTTGCAGGAGCCTCCGGACAACATCTCCAGTTGCCAGAGAGATCAGCCACCTTTCCTCCCACTCACAGGGCCTGCAGGGCTCTCCAGGCAATGCTGAGTTGGTCATGCAATATTTCTGAGAAGCTGAAATTGGTCAGTGAATGAATGGTCTTTTTTGAGTTTCCCAGCCAATGCTCCTGGGAGTAAAGTGTTATTATAGCAAGAAAAAAAATGCTCTCTGAACTCTTGTTGCTCGCATCTGAACTGAAGCCCACTCCTGAGATTTCAAAGGAGTTTCTTTAGCTTTTTAACTTTTCACTGCTCTTTGCATTTCCACGCCTGGACAGAGAAAAGGCTAAGTAGACTAATGCAGTTTTCACAGTGTGCATACCACGTTCAGCATCGCACTGGCAATGCCAGGCCTCTTGAAGTTCCAGCCTCGGCCTCTCTGAAGAGGTCTGAACTCTTTTAAACACTCCAATTCTGGCTATACTTTTAATCAAATCCTTTGAGATCACCTTTGGGGCTGGCTGCCTTTGTTCTGCAGCCAGGAGCACATCCCAGGCCTTTATGCTGCTCTGACTTCAGCCATAGCCAGTGACTCTCTTCAGACTGAGCAGCACTACCCAGAAAGGACCAAACCCAAGGCTTCTGTTCTTGCTTTGTATGGTATCAGCTAGTCCTGCAATAATGAGGCCTCCACTGCTTTTCCATCACAGCTGAGCCACTATGCATCACAGGTCCTCTAATGAGGAAATTTCTGAGAGAAGGTGGGCGGAACTCTGCCCCATCACTGACAGTGGTGGTGTGGCTTTTTGCCTACCTCTCACGATGTCCCCTATGAGGTCTGGATGCCTCTAAAAGGAGCTAACATCCCTGATGGACTTCCATGGTTTCACCTGCTTTCCAGGCTGGCAGGTGTCCTACACTGGCCACTCACCGTCTCACCAACAGAGATGTCACCAGGAAAGCACATTCCTTTGTACTGTCCATAGGAGGCGTTGAGAGTCTCATAACACTGACTCAAGGAACTATTCACCACAGAATCACACGTACCACTTCCAAGTAGTTTGTACTTGTTCTTACTGACTTTGTCCACACAAGAAACTCTAGTGGTTTAACTAAAATGGGGTTAAAAATCTGACAGCCTTAATCTGGTGCAAACCACAGTAGAGACACTAAGTAGATACTTGGCTTACCTTATTAACAACATAATTAGTTAAAATTTTGTTCCTTAGTGTACAAACAAGCTACAAGGCTAATCTAGTATTGACATCCAGGTTTGCAAAAAGCAATAACCTGTTTAAGGATTATCTGTGCTGGATCTGACTGTTGATCACCCATTTAAACAACAGCATATTATGATCACTATTAGCAGAAATAGCTATATAAAACGGGAATATATTAATATATTCCCATCAGTCTTTAAAGATCTAGCTTATATTTTTGAAATTCATATTGGCCTCAAAATTCAACTCCATATATCCATCCTCTGCTGTAAATTCACTCCTGAAATCAAATCTGTCAGGGGCATGGAGTTTAATTTGATCTTGTGACTCTCTCTGGTATTTGCTACTATGCTAACACATTACATTCTGGACAACATATTAAGCTGTGATATAACATCGGGGTCACACAGAGATGAGTAAGAAGCAATATGAGAGTCTGTGAGTACCCTGATCCTTCGCTGCTGCCTGTGCTTTGAGGTATTCATATTCTGCAAGGGCAGAAAGATGATACAGATTTCTGCTTAGGAGCCTGAACCACGGTGCAATAATCAGATGCCAAAGGTTAGTTTTAGTACAGCACAGAGGTGACTGCTGAGAAATCACCCAAAAAACTCCAACCCAGAGGGTTGGGGTGGAAAAGAGATACACCTGGTATTCAAGTACAAGCACCCTAGCAGGCTGCACTTACAAACCTTTGGCAGCTCATAAAAGGCAGTCATCTACACATAACGCCTACTCATCCCCGTGGTGCAGACTTCCAGATAAGAGGTAATGCTTCTCTATAGTACAAATGATAGGTATGGAGATACACACAGCAATGCACACTAACAGAGTGTACCAACACTGATACCTACATGCTTAAACATCATCCTCACCAGGAGACACGGGATCTCCTGCCTGCCCACACTGTTTCTTCCAGGAGAGGATGTGCTGGTGTACCAGGCTGCAGAGCCTTCAGCAGCAGCATCCACTGATGGGAGAAGGACTGGGGCCAGCCTGAGGTGGCGGGTGAACATCAGGCAGAATGTCTTCCTCCTTGTTCCTGCCCAGGATGCCATGGTGAACAGGAAAGGAAGGGAGAAGGAGGAGACAGAAGGACCCTGGATCTATTGAACCTGGTGGTCTCCACAGGCTTGACCTTGGACAGGGTGGTGGAATAGTTGCATATTCAGAAAACCATCCATTTGGCCTAAGGTTGTAGGATTAAAACCAACAGCAGGAGAAAAAAATGAAGCCATCTGTGAGGTCTTTATGGTATAGAACCATTCATGCTGCAGTTACACTCAGATGGAAGGGCTGAAAGACAACATCAAGATGTACTGTACAGATGGGGCTCCACTGCTGCTCCAATATTCAGTGCAAAGGAAAGGGACAGGTCTGAGCCTATCAAAAAGGAACTATACCTCACAAGGGGAATAGCATTCAGTTCCCACAAACAAACAAGAAAGAAAGAAAATGACACCTTGTCTCCAGTACCTATATCAAAGAAGCGTTTGGCAAAGCTGGGTTATTAATAACCCCAAGAAAGGGCTATCACCAGCTTTCATCTGGGATACCTGCCCAGGAACAGACAGCACTCATGCAGATTCTTCCTCCCTCCTATTGTCATTTATTTAGGATTCCTCTTTGAACAGCCTATCCTTAGCCACCCAGACAGAAGAGCACTCACAGACATGCACCATGTGCATTTTCAAGATGCAGAGCCAAACGTACCGGAAACTCAAAGAGACTGCAGATCTCATGTTTTGATTCCCTGCTTTGGAGCAAGGGTGCTCAGATCTGGATCTAGAGCGGCCAGAAACATAGGGCTGTTGATCTCCGGGTTGCTCTTGTTGGACCAGCATGTGACAATATTTGGTCACTGCAGAGTGAAGCAACCCTGGCTTGCGTGGCACTGGACACAGCAGCTGCTGAAGATCTGGGCTAAGCACTGAGGGACTGACCTGAGAGCACTCTCTGGAGTATTTGGCACCTGGAAGACTGAGTAAAAAAGATCCCTTAACAAGCTTCTTGTTGGCTTCTCCCTCCTGGACATTTTTAGCTCTCATGAATGTGAAATAAGCCTTTTCTATAAAGATGCAGATAATGTGGCTGGCAAAATCCTTCCTTGAACATGGTCAGGGAAAACTAAGGAAAGGGAAAGAAAAGCCACTTCCAACGGCTGCTTTGGTCCTCTTCACATTACCCATCACTAAGGGCCCACAGTAAGCTGCCCCCCCTCTCTCCATAGTCCAGGCCAGCAGGCCAATGAGACCTGCTGCGAAGGAGCAAGCTCAAAGCAGCCTCAGCAGAGCCTTCCGTAAACAGGTCTTCTTCAGAGCCTCAGCAGGACCCCCTGCCTTCATCAAGGAACTGCTTTTCAGCTGAGGCTCTTGCCCCTGGTCCCTGTCTGAGTTCCACTGCAGGCATGTGTGTATCACAGCTGGATGTAGCCCACTGACACAGCCCGGACCCTGACCCGCTCCCCATCCCTGTCTTAGCTCCACAGACCTCTCCTGCACATCACAGCTTTCCCACTACTGAGCAGTACTCACTCTGAGCTGATGTTCACCACTGACATTACACACCCCTGAGCCCTCCGGCTCCAGGCACAGGCAGCTTGTTCTGCCTTCCAGGCATCAGAAAGCAGGACACTAAAACATGGACACACGTGCTTTCTGCTGCATCCTCCTGCATGCCCTGCCAGATGACCACCTGCAGCGGTAAGGTAGTCCTCGTGACTTTGGCTTGATATTACTCATCCCTGGTTTCCAAGGGTGATGTCCAGTCTGGAAGCAGGCAAGTCCTAAAGGTCAGTAAGGCATCCCAAGCAGGATCCCAGATGCCTTCAGGAAAACAGGACATTTATAAAACATAACCATGTGGGATATCAGCTGCGTTGCACATCATCGTGCTAGCTGCTGCTTGCTCGCGCCCAGGTAAACAAAGAAGCCAAGAGTGCGCAGCCATCTCATTTTATTAATTAAAATGACTGGCATTTATACAGCACCAAAGCACTTTGCAAATCTTAATTAAGCTTCACAGCAGCCCTGTGAGGTGAAACGTGTTCCCATTTACAAACAGCAAAAAATGAGACACAGTGAAGTAAGCGACCTGCCAGTGTGCTCAGAAGCTCAGTGGAAAATAAAAAAATGAAAAGGGAAAAAGAATCAAAGATCCTGCCGCCTTCCCACCGCTTTCCCTAGCCACTGCTCCCCACCCCATGCTGCCCCACAGCTTTGATCCTGACTGGACACAACAGGGACCTCTAGCCCAAGCAGCCACACACAGGTGGGAGTAAAACCAGCATGAAAAGCTGAAGTGTTCTCCCA
>KZ506586.1:42667-57754 GCA_002844005.1 Limosa lapponica baueri
GGACCTATAAAAATTTTATTATTTTTCATATATTGAAACAGGTGGAGAATCTACAGCCAAGGCTTCAATATGCCTCCAAGTTCATTTCACACCGCCCAGGGCCACTGATTTTTATTGTGCTCACACTATGCCCAGACACCCAGTATTAGTCTTCTCCAGAGTTATTCCTGCTGAGAAATGTCCCCAGCAGCCAGGAAAGAAGCCGGGAGACTCTGTCCTCCCCAGTTTGCCTGCCCTGCCCCTGGGGGGAGCCCCCACATGTGCTCCCCACAGTCACACCAGTGCTGGGGGAGCACCAGTCCTGGGGGCAGCCTGCCCAGGCGCCACAGCCACCTCCAGCCATTAGCATCGGGGGACAGATGGCAAGGGAGGTGGCCAAGGAGAGGTAGAGGGGAAAGGGGGAAGCCCACCACTTGAAACAGCATCGGGGGGGGGGAGAGTCTCATTGGTCTGGAGAAATGGAGAGCTGGCAGGGATGAGGGATCTTTTCCCATCTCCCTTTGGGTGGGACCTCATGCTGCAGAAGCGGCACTGGAAGCAAACGCCTGCCTGAGGGAAACAAGCCTGACAGATATTTTGCACAAATAATTGAATTATTTTTAGATGCTCAACACACCCACTTGCAAGACAGCTAGCCACGCAGAGAGGAACAGATCTCGCAGCCCCTTACTAATCCACTGAAACAGCTAATCTCCTTAACCCTTGCAGCTCATGAATAATGGAAGACACATGATTTCCTTGCAAAGGCACTGCGCCTCGTTACTTCTAGCCCAGACACTGTGCCCAAAGGAAGAAGACCTGCAGCAGGGCCTTTTTTTGACTGTTTTTTTTATTTTATTTTATTGAAGGGAAAGGCGGATCCAAATAGGATGCCAGCGGAGAGGGATCGGGACCACCCATGTGGGGAAGCGCTCCTACAGCAGAAAGACCTTTCCTTCCTTCCCTCTTTTGCTGTTTCTTGCAGCTTGACATAGGCACTGGCATGATTCATCCCTGCCAAAGAGAAACAGGGTCATCAGCAGCCATCCCGAAAGCATGATAGCTGGGTTGAGGGAGGAGAGGTTATTGACCAAACGTCTCTAAGAGCCCCAAGCTTAAAAGCCAAAGGCTTAGTTTCACTGAGCATGGAAAAGAAACCCCTGCAGTCACCTTCTGTTTTTCTTTGACTTTTCATTACTTTCGCTAGAACAGTCTGAAGCATCTTATTTTGAAAGACAGCTCTGTCTCAGTGCTCTGCGTATACCGCTTATGCTCAGTTCTGTCCTCACCCTTCACAAGATTGAGAGTAGGATCCTTCACAAGAGCAAGTGTAGGGTCTGATTCCCAAAGGCTGTATCACCACCTTTTCGTCTACAATTCATGCTTCAAACAGCAGGTCTGTAAAATCTTATCAGTTGAATAAACTTGTGAGATAAACAGCATATGGAAAAAAGATCCCTAAATACACACATATACACACTCACACAAAGCTCAGGGGAGATGGAGACTGTATCATGGCTTTCTTTTCTCCACAAAGCCAGGACACAAAGATAATATCCCAATATTTCAGTGCTGCTGAGGAAATATCCCAACAAACACAAGTTTGGTTGTATTTCAACCAGCTCTATCAGCAAATCTGCAAAATCCCTGAACTGGGGGGAAAAGGATCACACAACATATTCACAGAGGCAAACATGTTGCTGCATCCAAAGAGATGCAGGAATTGCCCACCCATGGATGCTGTTACGACTGTACCAGTTCTGCTGCTAAATGCTTTGGAAAAACCTCTCAACTGCTGCTGCAACAGAGTTGTGCTTTTCTGAAGCCCTTGTTGCATAATACTTCCACATAATCACATACCTGGGTGAATTTCTAGCACAGTTAGGGTGTAGAGGCAAGGTGGGGGGGAGAAATAATATTTTTATGTCTCATTAAATTTGTACAATGGATCCACAAAGGGCTATGATTTATTTTAACACTATGCCCCAACCTGAACATATCCCTGCTCTGCTGCTGGGAGAACCTGCGCTGAGTTCGACCAACCCAGCCCTGCAGTGCCCAGCAAAACTAGTAATGAGCCCTGACAGTGCACACCAGTGCAGAGAAGGTCTGACTCTTCCCAACATCTGGCCACAGCACCGCAATCCTGCTTTATCAGCAAACATCCATCAAAAAGCCTCAAAGTTATCCGAGTCCACGCTCAGGCCAAGGTACACTGAAGTGAATGCCAAAGTTAGCCCTGACTTCTGCAGTGACAGCATAAGTCCCATAGCTGGCAGTGGGTCTGCAACAACAAATTTAATTTATATATTACTTTCCCAAATTCAGCAATATTTTCAATACAATTATAGCAGCACGAAGCTTAGTGTTCAGATCTTGGAAGATCTTTAGGCATCCTAGCATCTGTGTATCCCTACTGTTATCCCTGCTGCTGTGGAAAGCGCTCTTTATGGAGAGCCTGTTTGCCAAGAAGTTGTTTTACCTGCTCTGGAAACCTGGACCTGAGGAAAACCCTCCAAGATGCTGTACCATCAAATTAAACTGTTCCCTCTGGAATGACTACAGCTTTTTTTTCCTAACTCCCCAAACCCCAAAACAACCAGCCACCACTACAAGACAGCAATGGGATGTTTTTGCAAACATCACTGAAATGGGTGAACCATCAGATGAACTGCAGATTTTCCACCAGTTTGCAGAAGAGCACAGCAAAGCATCTGCTCTGTCCTTCCCATCTCAGTTTTGTAAGACTAGGGCATAAATAAGGTTTCATTTCATTAGGAATGCCACAGTAGTACCTCCCACCAGCAACAAAGTCAAAATTAATGTTAAATTAGCATTAATATTTAAAGTAAGTTATTCTACTCCATGCTTCTCTGTTTGTGAGGAGATCAGGGTAATCTCTCTGAGGATTTCCAGTCGGCTTCCCTGCCAGGGCATCTGCTAGACAAGAACTGATACTTTCCAGCATTTGATCTTATTCAATACTATAGCATTTGCAACATGGTTGAGAGAAATGGTTTCTTCAAAGAAGTCCTTGCCTGGGTCTTCTGAGTGGGCAATGTAGTTGAATTATACTTAAAAATCACAGGTTTTGGAGCAAGGAAAGGTCCTTTTTCCTGCTTGCCCTTTCCGGCAGCCTGCCCTGTCTGGGGTGTCCTGATGTGAGTCTTGCTCCCCAGTTTGGCTGTACACCCTGGCTTCCTACTCCTTTTCCTCCTGCTCTGTCCAAGCTGACATGACAAGCACAAAGTCTCCACCCCACCACCCTGCTCCCTGCACAGGGCTGCTGGCCAGGAGCCTGGGCTTCTTCCCACCCCTCCCACCCACCAGGGCACCACTGACACCTTCTGACCTTGCCCACAGCCAAATGAAATTGAAATGTAGAAGCTGTGACTCATAAGGATAGCAAAACGCAACACTGCCTGCAGCTCACTGCTTCTCCAGCCTTGATGCATGGATGGGATCACAGGGGACCAACAAGCTAGACATTTCCCTGCCAGACCTTGCCTCTTTTATAACCAGGCGTCACTCATGAGACTGCAATGTTTCCCCACTGAAAACATTCTCCCCCTCAGTGAGGGGGAATAGTGCTGGTGCACACCAGCCACTCTGGAAACGACCCTGGAACGATCTGGCAAAAGGACAAAAGTGCTAGGCAAAATCAATGCTTGGCTGAAGCCATGCACTCCCTTTAGTATGCACCCCCTTAGTATAACTGCTCAGCAGCACCCCTAAACGCAAACCTCCCTGGCGTGCTGGGTCCCCTCTGAGGGAGCCCAAAGACAACCTCACATCTCCCCCGCTGTTGTGGGTTTGGGCTGGATTGGCCAATGACAAGATGACAGATTCTCTCCCCCACCTCTCGCTCCAAGGAAAGAAAGAAGAGACATAAAGAGACTTACGAGTTTAGAAAAAAGACTAAACTACATTTAATGACATATAAATAATAATATAAAAAAGGAAATAATGAAATAGACACAATATATATAAATATATAAAAAAAACAATTTGGGCTCCCAGAGACATCACTGACAGGCACTGGGAAAGTTCCAGACTGGCCTCAACAACAGATGGGAACTGGATTCCAGATTTACCTTCAGGAACGCATGGAGCGGGATCAAAGGTAGACAAACTGACAGGATCCTCCTTGGTCATCAGTCGTCAAAGAGAGAGAAAGAGCCATCAGAGAAGCCACCCTTGAAGAGGAGCCAAGCCAGCCCTTTCGCTCCCTCAGCTTTTATTCTGAGCATGGCCGATGGGATGCGACACCCCATTGGTCAGTTTGGGTCACCTGACCCCCTCCCCACAGGTGTGACCCCTCCATGAGGTAAACAACCCAGTCAGCTGACCCCCGTTGCCACGGCAACAAGTGTAAGCAGGAGCCTCTCGCACTAAGCAGAGAGCGGGCCCTGCGCCACCCCAAACCCGGACACCCGCCCCGATCCCGTTAGCACCCTACAGAGCCATGGGATGCTCGGCCTCTTCTGAGGAAGAACCCCCAGCAAGCATCAACCGAAGACCCCCAGCCCAGGACAGCTGGACCCCGGCATCCCCAGCACCACAGCATGGAGACAGCCCCAGCCGCCCGCTCAGGCGTCTGGCACGCAGCGGCTGCTTTGCAGTGATGAGGCTGTGGTCAGGAATGAAGCCATGGCCTTTGACTGGGGGTGTCAGTGGTCAGCTGCTCGAGCTGTGCTAAGTGTCCTGCTGCACACTGACCATCTTCCCCGGCCCAGCAGCTGTGTGGTCCGAGTACCTGGCTCCACGTAGGTGAGACTTGCAGAGGCGCTGGCCCAGGACGGGAAGGAGATACAATTCCACAGGGGATGCAGCTGAGCCCCACAGTGTCCCCTCCTGCTGGTCCAGGCACCAGCATCTGGTGGCCACTGCACACAAGGTAGCTGAGGAGGAAACATGCAGCTGCCAATAGAAACCATGCCAACCTGCATCAACTGCCATCCTGAATGGTGGTGGGAGCAGGACATGAGCCCCCTGCAGCGCCTAGCATGCTGGGGAGAAGCAGCTTTCCAGAAAGACCTCCTCCTACTCATAACCTTTCTCCCAACCTGATGTATGAGCTCAGGTGTCCAGAGAGGAAGATGCAAGGCCCAGGGTATCACCACACATTACAGTGGTATTAATGAAACCCTTCTCACATAGTACTGGAAATGAAAAGCCTCCTCCCCTGGCATGCAGCACTGCCGGCGACATGCCTGCTGTCTTCACATCCCAGGTATCCCCCTTGAAAAACCCCAACACATGAAGTCATAAAGTTAAACAGCACCAGGCCACCAAGGGGTTAAAGCCAGAGAAGCTATTGCAAAGGAGATATGAGATGAGACAGAGCTCAGCCTTAATATATTGGAGGGCAAAACTGCAGGGAGTCTGAAATTCCTAACAGGATCAGCCTACGGGATCCACTTTCATCCAGATGTCAGTGCCCACATATCAGCTAGCAAAGGGGACAGGTGCCCTCCCTGCACCAGGCTGGCTGGTGTCCCCTACAGTCCTGGGGAGCCCACAGCTTCGCCTCTCCTCAACCAGCTCTTTCTCAGCAGGATGCTGGTAGCTGCTCCCGGGCTCCCGGCTTTCCCTGCTCAGCAGGCTGGCTGGAGGCCCAGATCCCACTTCACAGTGCCCAGCACACTGGCTGACCCTCATAAGGGGCACAGGGGAAATTTCATTCATTGCAATGGCTGTTCAACAAGATCCAACAAAGAAGCTCCACTCACACTTCTTAGGCTCCCTCCTCATATCCAGCCTTACTTTATTCTGTGGAAATAAGCCTGCAGGGATCATTTCATTTATGCTGCTCAGCACTACCAACTCCAATAATTGATTCCTCATTCGCATCACCAAGGGATGTATATTTGCCCCAAAGAAACCATGATCCACCCACAAAACTCTCCCCTGAGCCAGACAGAAGAGGAGCAGAGGGAAGAAGATAATGGCTGGGAGAATCTAGAGTAACAGGGAAAAAAAATCCAGGAGAAGAACCGCGAAGAAAGGGAGCAGGAACAATCTGCAATGCTACCTTATGGATTCTTCAAGTAAAGCTGAAAAACGCCATATTTCAAAACTCCCTGCTGACCTGGGCATACCTCTAGCTACTGCGTTTTGCTCCTGGACCCCTGCTGCATTCACAATGAAATGCAAACAAAAGCATGGAGAAGTGGCCTCTGGAGCTGTGAAGCTGGAGTGTCACAGCTCATCACAGGGAGGAGAAAAAAACACCCCAGAGCTCTGACAGCTCAGCTCTGCATGTCACATCAGTGTCCATTGAGGAAAGCAGGCACAGGAGATGTCTTGGTACAAAAAACACTCTACATGAAAAAAGCAATGTCTGTGGGAGGGGGAGGGAGCTCAAGGGGCCAGTGAAGATATTTCAGGGAAGAATAAAAGGTTCAATTTCAAGCTACCTAGAAGATTAGAGCTAAAAAGAACATGTCTAGCTGTACAGCTTCCTACCAAGGACTGAAATTCCTTTTCTATAACATTTTCCACGGTGTTGGTGGCCAAAGTATCATGCATGATATTTGTGTTGTGGCTAACGCTCTTCCAGGAGGTGGGGAAGCACTCAGTTTGGAGCAGCAGGCTCAGGGTAATGCGTACATCTGAACAGTGACACTAAATTTTTGTGACCCAAGCCTTACTTCCTGAGGGAGAAAAGGGCACCCCATGGGCTCAGGCAGACACAGAGCTTGCTCCTGGCTAGGAGCCACTGATACTGTGAGTGGCATGAGCATCCCTCTTTTGCACAAAACTGCTCAAAGTGGATGCCCCCAAAACCCAGCAATCCATGGTGCATGCAGGACCTGACGAGAGAACAAAGGGAGAAAAGCTGGGACTATTCCTCACCACTTGTAATTTGGGGACCAAATAGTTACAGATCCATTACAGCATCTCTCCTCTTGCCTGCAGCTCCTGATCTGACTGGTGCCATCACAGCCACTGTACAGCATTGTCTCCTTTGAACTTCAGGCATTCACCACATAAGAGCTCACTATGAGAACTGGGACACAATGAACATTTTCAGAACAGTTTCCAGGGCCTGAGTAGTTCAGAGGGTTGCCAGCACATCCGGGGGACTTTCATCTTGAAATTGCTGGATCCCACACAGCCTCACTAGGAAGGCAGACTGATAGCTGATGGCCACCTTGAGGTCCATTTCACATATGATAAATGTCTACGACATCCCAGAAAAAAAGGGCAAGCTTCAAAGAGGCAATAGACATGCTGAGCTCACCAAAGAGACGCAGTTAAAAATAATTAATGCTAGAAATGCTGTGTAAAGCAAATATTACACCCATTATCTCTGAGAGTGACACTTTAGAAGATACTCATGGAAGCAGTCTTGTATGTAGCCACAGTGAAGTTTTGTGCATTTCCCTATCTCTCAAAGAGGTACAAACAATTTTGAGATCTCTGCCTGATATTTGCTGTCGAGGTAATGTCTCCTAGAAGTGACTCCTGAGATCTTCAAAAAGGCGGAGGGAGTGAAGGCATCCCAGGCAATCACTCTATCTCTTCATCTGCAGTTGTCACCACCAGCTGTGCCTGCTTTTCCGAGAGGAAAAGCCAGCTGGAATTCCTTACTTCCCAGAACGTGCTAGATGTGCCCTGTCCTTACCCTGCCTCCCACAACGGAATAGCAGACGTCTGCCACATCGAGCAGGTGACCTGTTTGATCCAGCTCGGCATCCTGGCAGTGCCCAATTCCAGCTGGTTTGGGCATGGTGCCTGCAGCACGCCCACCTGTGTTAGAGGTCTCTAAACAGTCTTCACTTTCTCCTGGCACTGGCTGGCATTCAGCTCCTATCTTGAAGCCTGAGGACTCCCTTCCATCCTAATTTGTACAACTGCTGATGCTATTCTTATTCAGAGAAATGTCTAATTCATAGAAACTTTGTTCATAAACAAGAGCAAAAGGCCTTGTGCACTGGAGAAGCTCCTACCAAATACAGGGTTGCAGCAGAGTTCACCCTCTCTTCCTTGTCATGGGTTTGCTACCCTGATGCCATTATCTGCCAGACCATATCCACCTATTCCCTTCCCCACCCTTTTTCACTTGTACCTTTCCTTGGGCTATCTCCAGGGAGATTCACAGACCAATCTATTGGTCTCTATCTATCTCAAAACATTCGGTTTGAGAAAGAAAATCTCTTCTCCCCAAGTCCTCTCCTAAAAGCCCTGATGGTCTCTCCAGTCTCTTCCCAACTGTCTCAGTATCTCTTCAACTGTTTGATTACTGATGTTGCACAATAGTGAAGCCAGATTTGGCACCTAAAGACTCCTCAAAGAAATAGGCTCCTCCCTACCACCTTGCTCAGGTGACCGCAGGAGAAACCAAGAAACTCTCACTCCTTTCCTTATAGGATCTCTGAGGAGTTGTTCCCACATCCTTTACTTACCCCAGAAGTGACTCTCGGCAGCTCAGGGGATTTTCAGAACAGATTAGTCACACCCAGTGCCTCAGGTACTCTGCATGCAGCTTTTTAGGGATGGAGGACATGGTTAAGGGATGGCATCCCCATCTGAGTTCTCAGAAGACCGACACAGCTAAATCCAGGCTATGTCAGCAGCACAGCTAAACCAGAGGTGGCAATTTAGCCACTTCCTCCAAGATACTTCCGAAACCTTCATGGACACAGATAAGGACGAGTGAGACAGAGAGTGAGAGGGAAGTGGGAGGAGGGAATAGGGAGGGCTGAGACCCAGGAGAATTTAGGGGGTTGCCTTGTACTGTTCCCTGAAGGGAGCATCAATACTTTTCCAGGCTTACGTTACACTGGGAGTCAAGACAGAGGAAAAAACAGAAGACAGGTGATGCTGGCCTGGCCTGACAGGCACCCCTCTCTATGGAGCACCACCAGCATGGGGACAAACTCCTGTGATTCCATGAGCTGTTGACTCAGTCACGAGCCCATCATGCGTTGATGGAGGAGATTCCACAGCAGGGCAAGGCATTATGAGGGGACGCACCCGGCCAACCCCTGTCAGCATGGCTGTGTGATGTACCAGTATCACCCCTGCGTGGGGAGCCACCAACAGCTCTGCAAACACACAGGGCACTACAGTGCCTCCCATCACCCCGTCATTTGCAGCTGGGGAGAAGCACATTGTGAAAGTGCAAATCCCAGCCCTGAGGTCTCCTGGGTCTGTAAGGGGACTGAGTGCCAAGACAGCGTATGTGACAGCAGTGGAGGGCATGCCCTGTTGATAATCTCCCCCTTGTCCTCCATCCAAGGAAAAACATACCTCTCTCCTTACCCTATCTTCAAACCAAGGCTCAGTAGGAATACAATGTCCCGCTCAGACACACCAGGAGATTTCCTAACTAGACAAATGATCTTCCAAAAATAGGATTAAGATGTCTGCCCCAGACCAGTAGTATATTTCAAAATATTATCTGGGTACGGAAAAAGCTATTTTTAGCATGTTACAGACTTCACAGTTCTTCAAAAAATTTAGAGAGCTCTACAGGCATTAGGAAAGTCCTTCATCCCACAGCCAGAGGGGTGACAAAGACAACTCAGATACAACAGGAGGAGGAAGGCTTACGGCTCATTTGCAGCAGCCGGTTAAGTCTGAATTCAGGTATATCAGGACAGAGGGATCTCCAACAGCTTCATAATAGAGTGTGTATTATAAAGTAGAATAAACAATCACCTTCTCATAGGCAGGGTGTGAAGTGAATAGTCCTTGGACTTGAAGGTTTGTGCTCAGCACCCAGTGCACCCTGGCAGATGCAAGAAAGCAGACATCCTGGAGAATAGAGAGAGGCCAGAAGAGAGGACCAGGAGGACTTACCATGCGATAAAGCTGATAGGAAGGGGTGAGAGCAGGAAGAATAGCCACAGCAGGCATACATACCCTCAACCTCATCAAACAGGGGAAGTTTTGCAGACCTAATTGCACTAATTACAAAGACAGATGAGACCCACTTAACTGGCTAGGAAAGGAGGCAGAAATACAGGCTGGAAAGAATGATCTACCAGCATGGACTGGCAGGACCTAGAGAAGGTGGCAGAGACAGTCATGAACTAGCGGTCCTGGGACCAAATCCATCTCTCCATACTACCTAGAACTGGAAAGGCCTCAGCTGGAGTTCAGGGTCCAGTTTGGGGTGCTGCACCTCAAGAGAGACATGGACCAAATGGAAAAAGCCCACAGAAGAACAAAGACAACAACCAGGGACTGAGCAGGGCTGGTTTATTTGAAGAAAGGTTAAAAAGAAGTGGGATTACCCTACAGAAGAGGAGAATATGGGAGGGGGAGTGCAACTTTAAGGAACAGCATTCAAGGATGTAAAAGGATTATTTAGGAAGAACCAAGGGAAGAAGGGATCTAGGAAAAATGTATTTTCCATGTCCCCAGTGATCAGAATAAACAATATGAGGCTGGAGGTGGAGCAATGTCAACTTCGCTTAGAAATTAGAAACGTCTTTCTAATGGGTTAGGATACTGAAGACCTACAAGAGATTGCCTAGGGATAATGTAGATGCCACTGCACCAAAGATCTTCAAGAACAGGCTGGAAAAAAATGTCAGAAATGCCACAGGTGCAAGTGGATCTGCCTTAAGCTGAGAAGATGCTGCATGGTGCATCTTTCAGATGGCTACGTTATGCCTATATTTCCCAGATAAGCAAGCAACAGTCACTGTGCTTAGCTTGGGACAGTGAAAGGGGGATACTCCTCTCTTCAGACAGATCATCTCTTGAACTTTGTAGACTGTTGGCCTCCACAAACTGAGCTTTTTCTCCACAGGTAATTCACCAAGAGCCGTCTCCTTGCCTGCCTGCCCTTCCCTGTAAGACAGAGTACTGCATTGACTATGGGAGGCAGGCTGGCACCAGGGAAGTGAGAAATCCCTTCCAAGCTAAAGCAGGCATTAATGGTGACTGTTGATGGTAAGCTATAGCAGCAGAGTAGCGGCATTCTCCTCTATAAATACCACAGCCAACAGAGGATGAGAAACAAGGCTAATTCGGGAGCTGGTTTGTTTGGAGAAGAAAAAGCTTTTTGCTTACCCGGCTTGACCTCAAAAAGCCAGAGCACTACACTGAGTGCACTGTGGTAGAGATGCTGTCAGTCACCTCCCCTGCCAAGACATTTGGCCCCACTGTTCAGGTGAGACAGGCTATGAATTAAGGATGTGAGAATTAGTTTCACAGAGCTGAAATCCATGTCCATTTTTGTAGCATCTCCAGTTTTAGAACATCATTAAGAATCTGACGGTTTTTACATTTCTCCCCTAGTTCTTTTCATTTTCTCTTGCCAACAAACTGCCAGGTCCTGGCCAGGAATGCAGTCAGTGTGCTGAAATCTAATTTGAAAAGATATTCTTGCTTCTAGCTGAATTACTATAAGAAGTATCCACATTTCACAAGAGAGACAGGAATGTCCCTTCTAGGTGTGGAGCCTACATACAGGCTTCATAGTCCAGCATTTCTCTATGGGGGCAAACAAATGAGCATGGGGAGGGGACACAGTGTGGGTCTGTCCTGTCCAAGGATGGGGGTCTAGACTGCAAGGACGCTTTGTTATGGGTGCAGAGCCAGGTTCTGAAGGGTTCCCTAAGGTGGTAATTAAGGGGAATTAAAGCCCAAAGGATGAGCTACAAGCCACATCAATACTTTTCGTGCCACAAGTTACAAAAGCTGGGCTTTCTAGTTTAAGTGCTAGAGAGTCTCTTTGCTAGAGTAACATTTTGCCTCTATTGCTCATTTGAATGACAGCAGAGGAAGAAGTGACTGTCATTGCTAGAGGGGCCACAACCACTTCTGTCATCACACAGAGCTAGGATTCGTGCTCTCTTTAATAAAAAGAGAGCAGGCAAGAGCTCACAGAAGCCAAGAGATGGAGATTCTTATCAAACCTGCTGGACTTAAGGGGGTGGCGTGGGTGGGAAATGACATTCATTGAGAAATCCAAGGAAAGGATCTCTTGCAGGCAGACCCCTCTATTATTTGTCTGACCTGGGCTGCAGGCTAGAGATTTTATGATTTACCAGCAACTGAGAACAGCACTCTAGCCTTACCCTAACAGCAGGATGGTGCTAGCTGTAGAGGTCCCTGGATTTCACCCTGTTGACACAGTCTGATGGGCCATGGCAAAAAAAAAAAGAGACGAGACACTGTCATTCTTCCCAGCCTGGAGGAATCCAGGTGACACACATCCCCTGTCATCATGTGCTTACCGAGCAGCCCAAGAAAGCATCTCAAAGAAAATTAGACGGGGATGTAGCTGTGTATGTGTGTGCTAAAGTTTAGAAGTGCAAATGTTACACTGCAGCCTCACATTTAAATGTGACAAAGTGGGAAGATCTGCACAGAGAACCCCGGTAGATTTACTACCTAATAGATTTAAAAAAAAAACAAAAAAACCACTATTCATAAGTATTTTGAATACTATTTAAAATGTTTTGGTGGGTATTAAGTACTTATTTACTACAAAATCATACAGTGTACTGTTTCTGAATGCTGCTGGGAAGGACTGTTGACAGGTACTCTCAGAGCTGATACCCATGCGATGACCGTCAGGTTTGACTGCATTAATGCTTTCTGAAAAGATATCCAGGGCCTGTGCTCCAGCCATGGTGTAGGAGAAGGGGCACGGTGCAGCGCTACATGTAACTGTGTCCCCTCTCTCCCACCCCTCCAGCTGCCCAGGCTGGACCTCACAGCCCAACTCTGGAGTGCTCTTGAAGCCACAGCCCACATCCTTCCAGGACACACAACCGCTGATGCCTTTGCTCCAGCCGTGACAGTCCCTTCTCCACACTGCAGGAATCACTGCTGCCAAAGGGCAGGAATCTCATGGAAAAAAAATTAGGGAGAGCCCCTCACCAGCACTAGCTGCCACCTCCTCCAGACAACAAGAATTCTACCTGTGCCACTCCTTGACAGCCAGCCATCTAATCTTTTTTTTTAAATCCTCCAACAATAGAGACTGCACAAGCCCTGCAGGCTATCCACTCTGGAGTTTAAACATCCCAATGGAAGCAGGGGAAGGATGGAGGTTTCATCGCTATTACAGCACTGCTATCACCTCTAATTAGATGCCGCCATGTGCTGTGGCACTTGGGGCTGCTGGGGCCAGCCTTGCTAGGCTGCAGGGAAAATGCCACGCACCAGCCCCACTGATTACATACACCGCTTTTGAAACACAGAGGAAAATCTCCTAACAGAAAAAGATTAGTAAGCCTAATAACAAAGATAGTTTGGGCTTTGGGGCTGTAGATTTAAAAAAAAAATAAAGTATTGGCTAAAACAAAGCAGCTAGCTGGAAATGCCCTGGAAGCCAGGCAGCCGAGCATTGCATCGGTGCCAGCCAGGACATTTCAGGGTAGGTTTTTCTTCTGTCAAATTTATATCGCTCCCAGATTGCTGAAGATCTACAAAGACACACTGACCCGGGCCCTGGAGAAGCAGATGACCCGTCTCACTTGGCTGCACTATGGCTGTAAGTCCAGCTCGGTCTTGAAGCTGAGCTCTGTCTGCTGGTGGGTTCATGGAGCAGCAGTGATCCCCCAGGGACGGGGATGGATCCCCAGGAACTCAGCACTCTGCTCACCAATGCCAGCCCACCTCCCGCTTCAGATTTACTGCTACTTCTGGCAGTCAATAAAAGCCTGCAATGCACTAGGCAGGAAACCTGCCCTCTCCATCCCTCCCACTCCTCCAGCTAGAGAGATCTGGGAAGATTTATTACAGCAATAAAAACAAAAGAGAAGGAAAGATCCGGGGGAGTCTCCAAGGCAGGCAGTGCTTCAATAAAGTCCAAGCAGGCTCCTGGGGGGGATGCTGATCTCCGGGAGAGACCACACCAAACATCAGCAAGCAATTCATCTGCTGGAAGGGGAAATACCAGCCCACGCTCATGTGATACCCCAGTGGGAGGGCAGGAGAGATAATTCAAACAGGAAAGAGTATGGGGCTATGGGTTTTTAAAGCCCCTGAGTGGAAGAGCAATCATATGGGAAGGGAGATAGATGCTCAAGTAGGGGATTCAAGAGGCAGCCACGCAAGAGCACTTCCACCTTCCTCCTCCCATCACTGCATCTCAGGCCCAGGCCACAGTGATAACCATTGCTCTGGTCCCAAAACTTCACCCAGTGAAGTGCCAAGGCACTTCACTCTCCTGGGACAGGGTGGCTTTGAGGGGCTGACCAGTCCCCACATCACCATGTGCCTTGCACTGCTGCAGGTGGAGATAATAAGGAAACTCCTCTGTGGGAGCCTTTTACTTACCTCTGCTCCTACCTGGCCAGAGGGACAGTCAAAAAAACTCCAGTTTTATTGGAGGAGGAACTCCAGTGCCTCCTTCCCAGCCCCCAGGGTCCCTTACTCAGGTAGATGGGACACGAGATCAGGTCTCCCTGGCTTGGGATAGGCACCAAGCAGGGCTTGCAGTTCCTTGCCTCCCTTCACAAAGCCGCTGCAGGTTCCCAACACCAGGACCTCCCACAGGCAACCCAAAATTCCCTGGGAAACACACTCCCTGCACAGACCTCCATCACCCTCAGCACCCGGACTGGCTCCTCATGGCCAGGCTGGCACTCGCCAACCCTCTCCCTGGACAGATGCCATGTGCGGTGTAATGTCACGGCAAGGGTTGTGCTTTTGCACCTAAGGAGAAAGGAAAGAAACCCTCTAACCCTGAGAAAGAAAGCAGGAAAGAGAAAATGCATTCCTTCAAGAGGAAGGAGGGAGAGTTTTGTGGCAGAGAAAAGCCCTGAAGAGCCTGGAGGTCCTGTTACTTCCCCCTGCAGAGCTTTAACCTCACAAAACTGCCTCCTTGCCTTAGTTTCATCTGCAAAAGAAGGTGTTAGATCTGCAAGGGATGCTACAGAAGAGCAAAGTTGCTGCTCTTACGCAGGCTGCAAGGCAGGCTCCCTCCCTGCCTGCAGTAGGGTCCCTGCCCTGCTGCCTCCCGACACATCGGGTGGCTCCACGGCGGGGTGTCCCATTGGGGCTGGACACTCAGAGTCCTTTTACTGCTTGGGATTTTCACACCCACAGAAACAGATCTTCCCTGAGATTAGCCACCAGCTACCCTGAAAATACTTCTAACTCAAGCCTGGATTTCCACATTGTAAGGCAACA
>KZ506586.1:58164-101617 GCA_002844005.1 Limosa lapponica baueri
TGCTCTTACATAATTGGTTAATTCTTTCCCCCATGGAAAGCTCTTCAGTTCACCTTTAAAAGGAAGAGACGGATGATTTAGAGTCCAGCATCCCAAAAGCAAATCTCCGCTCCCCATGCAAGAGGCAATAATTCAGCACAGCTACGCTGCCATCAGTCATGCTTCTCATCTTCCCAGTGCACCTTTACTGTCACTCCCTGGCAGGCGGAAATGGACAGCAGATGCTCCCTGCTATGCCAGTTTTGGGGGTGGGAAAGACAGGAAAGGGGTGACCTTGCAAACACTGCCAGCAAGTCACACATGTCTAGCTCAGAGATGGCTGGCGGTCTCCTTTGCGACTGCCTGGCTTTGCTAATGAGACACTTTAAATGTTAGTGGGAGACATATTTAGCTCCCCAGAGTGTGGTTAATGTTTGAGGAACTCTGTAATTTGGGGGGCTTTGTCATTGCTGGGTTTTTGGTTTGGGTGTTCCCCTCTCTCCTCCCCTCCTTCCATGGGTTCCCATATGAAATAGGCTCAGTTTTCAAGTTAAAAGATTTATTTATTTTTATTTATTTTAAAAGATTTATTTATTTTTAACTGCCACTTCTGCAAGCTCAGCCTAGGATCTGAGAGTCAGACAAGGCCTTGTCTGCTTTCCCCAGTAACAAAGGCCTTCTGATAATGCAGGAAAGCCTGGTGCTGACAGATGAGCCAGAAGGCATCCCAGTCCATTTTTGAAGACTGAGAATAGCTTACCCCTGCTGGCTGCGCAAACAGAGGTGATTCGCGCAGAGAGACCAGGCCTTGGATAACATTAAAGCTGAGAACTTGGTGGAGAAAGGGAAAGGATAATGCAGGAAAGCCTGGTGCCGATAGATGAGCCAGAAGGCATCCCAGTCCATTTTTGAAGACTGAGAATAGCTTACCCCTGCTGCCTGCGCAAACAGAGGTGATTCGTGCAGAGAGACCAGGCCTTGGATAACATTAAAGCTGAGAACTTGGTGGAGAAAGGGAAAGGATAATTATTTTATGTCTTGTATCCATCATGTCCCCTGTGGCTCTGGGTACAGCCCAGCTAAGGAAGTACACGACATGTAGTCAACACCGTGTCCACAGCTCTCCCACAGCCACTGAGCCCATCTCTAGCAGCATCCCAGCACCATGGTGGGAAAGCCAGCCAGCGAGCCTGGAGGAGCCACGGCACCACTCCCCACCACTCTTCCAGCACCAGCACCTGGTGGGGAAGGGGCAGATCTCAGGGGCTTTGCACTTTCCAGCAGGCTGGAGCCGAACCTCTCTCTGCCAGGGGAGAATTCATACCAAACTCTACAGGGATTTTCATAAGGCTTCAAGTTGCCACATTAGTCTCTGCTTACCCTGTCCAGCTGTCTATTTTAAACCAAGCACAAATGCAGTCCTTCAGCAAATAAATGCTCCTATTGATCAAGCTTTCATCTGAAGAAAAGACTATTCTTCTCCCCTTGCCTCTTTGAACAAGTACATTAACTTTACTCCAGTTATCAAGAGACACCTCACGCCTGCAGACATGACTACGCTAGGCAGCATCCGTACCAGGAGAGTGGGGAAAGTACAGGTCACAGAATCACGGAATTCTCAGAGTTGGAAGGGACCTCTAGAGATCATCTAGTCCAACTCCCCTGCCAAAGCAGGATTGCCTATAGCACATTACTCAGGACTACATCCAGGCGAGTCTTGAAAATCTCCACAGAAGAGGACTCCACAACCTCCCTGGGCAGCCTGTTCCAGGGCTCTGTCACCCTCACCCTAAAGAAGTTTTTCCTTGTATTTGAATGGAACTTCCTATGTTCCAGCTTGTGCCCGTTGCCCCTCGTCCTATCGCTCCTCACAGTAGCACACAACTTCATGCAAGTGATGAGAAGTAGCTCAGATTTCAAAAGTTATCTGTTTTAATTACACACAGAGAGATTTATAACACAGGTAGAAACATTTAGATAGTTGTTCAAACAGTTCTCTCTTTAAGAAATACAGTATGGAGATTGTTAAATTGGCAATGCCCTAAAAGTAAAATTTAAAAGATCTTTCCTTACATCTGAAAGAAAGTGTTCTTCCACGTTTAACGTATAAATAAAAACATTAGACCCAAGGGTGTAATGCAGCAGGTAATTTCACTCCATTCAGTCCAACACCAAGTGATAGTTTTTTGCATTTCTAATGAAAGATGCTAAGCTGTGAGCCAGTGTGTAGTTCAATGCATGTACTTGAAAAAGTTATTTGGTGCCCAGAAGGAAGAGATGCTCAGTCCTGTGTGGACTATGACACTGAAGATGTCCTGCTTTACATGAGATTTGGATTATGCATTCCCCTAATCTCAGCCTATGCCACTGGATATGTGCAAGGACCTGATCCTACACGGAGCTCTGCTGAAGCTGGTGCCCTGCCATACTGGCACTGAATGCAGGACAGATACCTTCAGCTTCATCCCTACCTGCAGACAGGCAGGCTGCTAAGGCAGCGGTCTCTTCTGACTCACTTCCAGTCATATTCAAAATCACTCTGGCTCTTCTTACATGTCCCTTAATAGTGCAAAGATGCTCAGTTCTGAGCCTCCCTGGAACAGAGCGGTGCAACAAGCAGTGACCAGGGACAAGACCCAGGCCAAGAGACTTCCCGTGATACGCACATCATTTCTAATGTGATGGTAACGAGGTAACAACTGCTACATTACCCCCATTTTGCATGTGGGGAAACTGAGGCACAGAGCAGTGATGTGGCTTCCCCACGGCTGCACAGCAAACCTGAGGCAGGTCCAGAAGAAGCAGCCAGCTTCCTCCACCTTACGGGCTACAAAGCAATGGCTGGAAAAGGGAACCAGCCAGGCAGGTCTGCAGTAGCCACAGGCGTGTTACCATAGATTGAAACAGATTTTCCTGCCTGCCGCTGCTCTGGGTTTTTTTGGATTTTGCCCTGATAGCTGCTGGGAGTGCAGCACAACAGACCCATGTCAGGCTAAAATCCAAGCTGCGCCTGTCCCAGATGCTCCGTGGCTAGAACTGCTGAGGAGTTCTGCCACTGCCAGAGCTCGGGGGGTCTCCTGGGTGCCCTGGTATGACTGCACAGTCCCAGGTGGCAGTTCCAAGTGATGTTTGCCGGTTTCTTTCAAGGACTGTAGACTTACCACAGCCTGTCTGCTCCCCATCTTCTAGGTTTAGCAGGAGGAAGGACACGTGCATCAGACATCCCGTAAGAAAACTGCAATCCAGCAACACTGGGAAGGGCTCGTTTGTCTGGGGACGCTCCAGAAAATTAAGCTGAATTAATTAGGAGTGGGAAGTCAAGGCATGAGAAAGCCCTGTGTGGACGCTCACGCTCTGAAGTAACATGACCTCGGTTCTGTTCAGCTTAATCTTCCTGCAAAGGCAATTAGGCTAGAGAGTAAGGCCCCAGGAATGAGCTCATCCACATAAGGATTTAACAGACTTTAACTAACACCTGCAGACAATCCCTTAGTCAATCAAAATACAACTGGCCCAGCCTGGTTTTGAGAGATTCGAGTCTGACTGCTCAGTGCACAGCCACTAACCTAGCCAGCACTGACACCATGCTTCGGTTTTGTTCCTTTTTCAAGGAACTTTTTTCTTTTTCCTTTTCATTATCATCTCTACACTAAGAGCCAAATACTTTAACAACTACTAGAAACTTCACATCCATCACCACGGCAGAGGCCAGAGCCACCATGAGCTTCCCGGAGAGCAGCATGGCCATAGCCTGGACTCAACCACTCCAAACAGACAGTTGCTACCGAGACAGCTACAGGGTGTTTAAATAGCTATGAACCACTGTGGCCATGCTCTACCCCACCAGCTCTGGTCAGCTGAGAACATTTCCACATGCAAGCCTATCACTGTCATTTGGAGGCAATCTTATTATTTTGTTGGGCTAAGGTAAGTGCTTGTTTCTTGACTGCAATAGTAAATCAAGAGAAAGATGTTTGCAGTCAGTCATTTGGAAAAAAAAAAAAAAAAGTAAGAACCCCACTAAAAAACATGATTTGATTTTGCTATGGAAAGCGGTGCTCGAGTTTGCATTCTTAGCTCAGCTCTTAGTGTTCTGGCACACGTACTACATCAACCAAATTAAGGGGCAACATCAAGGAGAACACTATGATGCCAGAATTAATTTCATCCCATGGCATAACAGATATGCTTACCCAAATGTAATTCTTTCTCTTTACACGTGGCGTAGACATCAACAACATAAACACATCTTGTTATTTAAATACCACAAAGCCACATGATATCAGTAAGTGCAATACCTCTCAGTACAGTGAATCTCTTCATGTATTACAGACAGAACTTGAGTCATTCATGAGAAAAGAGTTTAGCACACTGCTCTTACACAACATACTAGAAAATAAATATAACAGCACATAATAAGAGAGAACCGCTGCAGGCATATTTAGGCCACCTAAATTTTGCAGCTAAAATTGCTCCAAAGTTAACTGTTTCACCCTCCAAAGCAGAGTGCTAATGGACAGTGAATGGCATAATACGCAGCCATTGACTTGGAAGGGAATTTTTGCCTAAAAGGCTTAGAGCAGCGGCTTTCAGCCTGCCATTTTGATGGCAGACTGAGGACTGCTCCTGAGGGACTCACGAAAGGTTACTGCAAAAAACAAGATTGCTATACACTGTAAAACAAAGTCAGATGTTTCAAAGGGGGTCATATATCTCCCCTAGAATACTTTGAAGGTGCCACAAATTGAGAAGGGCTGACAATCCCTATATGAGGGACAAACTCCTTTTATTTTGCCTGGTTTACACCAGTGTAACTCTTAATGTGAAGGGAGCGTCTTCTGATGTACACCATTTTGGTAAAAATTAAGAGAGAATTAGGCACAGGTCAATTCAGCCGCATGTGGCAGGGTCAGGATAATTAAATTGGTGAGAGTGCAGCGGACTACAAAGATCTGACAAGATGTTTCAACATATGAAGCTCTGCATGTAGAAGATGCTGAGAGTACATTTGATTATCAGATAAACACTTTGTAATTGTGTAATTAAATATCGTTTTATAACTATACACACTGGGGGCAGAATTAATGTTCTGCTTGGCATTATTGACTTCTAGGACTTAATCACGCAAATGGAACATTCTCTTAACGAGATTTTTTTTAAAATAGCCTCTCTTGGGTTTAAATGGAGAATGCAAGAGAAGAAAGATGGCTCTCCATCCCAGAGAAGGATTTTGCACAAAAACACCCTCCGTTGGACGTGTCACATGCTCGCCCCAAGCAGCTCCATTCAGGAGGCCACAGGACAGAGGTGCACCCCTGCAGATGCCCTTAGCCAGCATCCTCCCTAGCGTCAGGCAGCCAGCACAGGCATGGGCTACTGGTGCACAGCATGGCCACACTCAGCCCCACGCAGTTTACTACAGAAAAAAAGTAATCCTTTGTGGTGGGTTGACCTTGGCTGGACACCAGATACCCACCAAAGCTGCTCTATCACTCCCCTCCTTAGCTGGACAGGGGAGACAAAATATAACAAAAGGCTCGTGGGCTGGCATAAGGAAAGGGAGATCACTCAGCAATTACCATCATAGGCAAAACAGACTCAACTTGGGGAAAATTAATTTAATTTCTTACCAATCAAAACAGAGTAGGGTAATGAGAAATAAAACCAAATCTTAAAACACCTTCTTCCAGAGCTTAACTTCACTCCTGATTTTTCTCTACTTCCTCCCTCCGAGCAGTGCAGGAGGACAGGGAATGGGGGTTGTGGTCAGTTCATCACACATTGTCTCTGCCAGTCGTTCTTCCTCAGGGGCAGGACTCCTCAACACTCTTCCCTTGCTCCAGGGTGGGGTCGCTCCCACAGGAGACAGTCCTCCATGAACTTCTCCAATGCGAGTCCTTCCCACAGTCTGCAGTTTTTCGCAAACTGCTCCAGTGTGGGTTCCTTCCATGGAGTCACAAGTCTTGCCAGCAAACCTGCTCCAGTGTGGGCTTATCACAGGGTCACGGCTTCCTTTGGGCATTCACCTGCTCCAGCATGGGGTTTTCCACAGGCTGCAGGGGGATATCTGCTGCACCGTTAACCTCCATGGGGGACAGCCTGCCTCACCATGGTCTTCACCACGCACTGCTGGGGAATCTCTGCTCCAGCACCTGGAGCGCCTCCTGCCCCTCCTTCTTCACTGACCTGGTGTCTGCAGAGTTGTTTCTCTCACATATTCTCACTCCTCTCTTGTTGCAATTGCTGTTGCGCAGTAACTTTTTCCCCTTCTTAACTATGTTATCACAGAGGCATCACCACCATCACTGATGGGCTCGGCCTTGGCCACCTGTGGGTCCCTCTTGGAGCCGGCTGGCATTGGCTCTGTTGGACACGGGAGAAGCTTCTAGCAGCTTCTCACAGAAGCCACCCCTGTAGTCCCCCACTACCAAAACATTGCCACGCAAACCCAATACATCCTAACAGTGAGAAGCAAAGCAGGAAGGGCTGCAACACATGATGTTCATGAACATTTGTATCAGAAACCTAGCTGTGTCCAAAGTCTCTGTTTCATGCGGTTCCCGTGGCTGAACACAGCTCAGCAACTGCTAGTGCAGAACAAAGCTATGCTCCCTGCCTGATGCCAGAAGTGCCATCAAATGTCTGTCCTGCTTACACGTACTGAGCATTAAACACCATTTAGCTAGGCCCAGTGATGTCCCAATTTGCCACTAATGGTCCTGCGGCGGGGTGCACCACTCCGTGCTCTGCACAGCTAACTGGCGATGGCAGAAGGTAGCTTGGCTCTGCCCAGCATCAAGTCTAATTCAGGAAAGAGCAGAAGGGAATGTGATGGTCCACCCACAGTATTCAGGTTTCCAGTAAACAGGAACTTAGGGGCCATCTGCACCCCAGTCTGTATCCACCACAGCATGCTGAATTCAAGGGGCTGTGTGAGAGACTGCCCTTTCTAATCTCCTAAAACTCACTTACTGGAGGTGACACTGACATTATGTACAATGTTCCTCAGCTTTTCTTATATTTGCATTACTTGCCAATCCTGGCTCCTTTCTCCAAGGACTTTTAAAGCATATGAAACAGAGGTGCGCTTGGAGGCAAAAGCACAAGCAAACTGAGAAATGAAGGAGGACTAGAGGAGAGGAGATAAAAGATGCATATAGGAGTATATGCAGAGAAAAAGAAAAAAAAAGGAATATGACATTCCATCTGGCTTCTTTCAAGAAAAATGGAGGCTTGGTCCTATTCCCAACTGCACAAGCCCCTGTTGTTTAATGAAGAATCAGTATTCAAACAGTGAGCACAATCAGCCCCACTGTACAATACCCAGTTGTTCTCTGTCCTCCCAGGGCATGTTGGATGCATTCAGTCAATGCTGATAACCTTAGGCTGGAGCGTGGGTGGCTCTGTCACCGGATGGCACAGCTTATATGGGGCCAGTGCCAAAAGCACTAATTTCAAGACTGATCTCTTCTAGCATTGGTCTGATAGCATAACAAGCTGCCATGCCAATACCCAGCACCCAGAGCATCCCCTCTGGGATTTGCAGGCTGCAATTAGCAGGTGAAATGTGCCCCCTTCCCTGGTGCTGATGAAAGCACCTCCATCCCTATTGATTGCCAATCAATAGCCACTTCCCATCTATCCCTCTCAGTTTCTGCAGCAGCAAGTGTTAGTAATCAAATAAGAGTGGCAGGCTGATAAGATCCTGTTACCAGTGCACCAGCAAAATGTGATTCTAGATCTAATCTCCTATGTCACATTTCCAACCCTGATCACTAAGGTTTAACCCCTCTGATGACTGAAGTCCACAGCTGCTTGAAGGAACTTCCCAATCTACATCCAGGCAAAGCAAGCCAATGGAAAAGCCAAATTCCTGCTCCCACTGAAACCCAGGGAGAGAAGGAACAATTGCAGGAAAGGCCCCTAATGGTAGAGATTACCGTTCACTGCACCTTCTCATTGCTTCCAAGTCACAAAAATACCGTGCAGCCAAAGGAGTCTAATCTGCCCTTTAATTCCATTTTTCACAAAGAAAGATCACCAAAAATACTGACATTCCTGAAGAATATTTCACACGTTCATCTTGTGGGCCTGTGGAATCTCCACTCCCTCTCTTAGCTAGGAAAAAAAGTTCTTCCACTCAATAGAAGACTTAAATATTTCAGTGTTTATTTGCGCTCCAGTCCTGGCAGACCTTGGTTAAAATCTCATGTAAATAGCCCAATTTCATGGCTATTTACCAATGCGTCCTCATGGCACACGGCCATCTAGACACCTGGACTGCCTGAGAAGGGAAGCTTTAAATAAGCTGCCATGACTGCATGGCTTCTGTTCTTCCAACTGATGAAGTTAAATTGACATCAAAAGAATTTTGCCAACAAACCAGTAAATGTTAGCAAGGAGATGGTTAACGCAACTACCTCCTCCTACTCTGAGAGTCTTTCTGTCACACGTAACAGGCTTCAGCTCAGGCTCTCAGAGGACTACTGTATTTAAAATGGAATGTTAACAGAAAAGAGAAGAAATTCCACCAGACATCAGAGTTGAAAGACAGCCAGGCTGGCTGTTGTGTTACTCCACATGAAATACATGATATCTGAGATCTCAAGAAGATAGTGCTTCTCCCTTCCTTATCATTAGCACTTTTTTTGACTAGTATTTCGGGAGCTATTCTCCTGTTTTCTCCCTTTCTGCCAAATCTGCTACAACACTGGTGTCTGGAAGAGAAACCTGCTCTGGGGTCACCACTGCTGGGCTCCAGCTAGTTTCACACAACGGCACAGCCCGGTGGCGCTTGCTTCTGCCCCCACAACCTCAGTGCTGGCCTCTTAAAATTTAGAAATACCACCCAAAGGCTAAAGCAATAGATCACCAGGAGAGACTGTTGCTGCACGTCCTCGGCCATTTCCAGCAGCCAACACTGTCTGAATACAGCTGTGCAGATGCAGAATCAACACCACATGGTTAATCTGTCTCACATGTAGCCATCATGCAAAGGGACATGTTCTAATGCCACCCAGGGGGTTCAGCAAGAAGGACACTTGCAGGACTGGGATAGAAGCTGCTACCCCAGGGCTGTGCTCTCCCCAGGAGCTCTGCTATATGTCTAATAACCAACACCTCAACTGCTCAGCATCTAAGAGCACTTGCCTGTCCCAGATGGAAAAAAAAAGCTCAAAATGGAGATTAGGTGGCAAATACCAGCTCACCACCTTTGCCTGAACAACCCCAGAGCAGGGGAGAAGGTGGGCAGCCTAGGAAGACCTTCCCTTGACATGCCAGGAAAGGCCAGAGCTGCTTCCATCTTTATAGAGAATAAACCTCTGCCACTGCCTGCAAAAACCCAAGTCCGCAGCAGTGACTTACTGGACTAACATTTAAGAGGTGCTCTGCTGCTGATTCACGTCCAAGGGGTCTCATGGGGCCCACCCTAGGCCGCACCAGCCACTGGTGGGACTGGAACACCATGGGGGTACGTAACCACATGCGTGAGCATAACTTTTGGGGATGAGTTACAGAAGGGCGCTCAGAAGTTTGTAGTTGAACATTCAGCATTGCGTAGGTGTCCAGCACTGTGGTTTCTCCACTGTATCGCTGGTATTGATCCTCCTTATAGAGTTCACTGATTGCTGGTTAATTACACATTGCTGATAAATCAATGCACCGCTTCAACCCCGATTTGGTTTAAACTGCACGAACCAAGCAGTTTTTCCCTGCAGCACAGCTCCTTCCCTGCAGCGCTGCTCCCAGCCAGCTGGCCACCAGCCCACACCAGGGCAGCAGCTGACCCCGTCCCAGGCACTGGACCTGCCTTTCTCTTGCCCAGCTTCCCAAGGCCCCTCTTGGCTCGTTTCTGCTGCACACTGAGGCCCCTCCAGCCAGCAACCCACACTCCAGCATACCAACCTTCCCCTCAGACCATGGTCCCCGTGGACTTGGGGGGGGCAGGGCTGCCTGCCACCCTGTCATCTCTGGTGCAGGTGAAGATGCTGCCTTGTGTTGACTCCTCAAGGTTGTGATTAGGAACTGGCTACCAATAAACCTCAAATAACTGACCGCTACTTCTTCAGCCTGACAGACCAGAAAGATTTTTAATCCATCTTGTAGTCACCTACCAAGGCCATATCTCCACAGTCTGGCTATAAGGATGCTATGGCAGAACACGTCAAAAAACAAAAGCCAAGGTAAGTGACACCCACTGCTCTCTCCATGGCCCCCAACTTGGGCATCTCATCACAGAAAGCAATCAGGTTAGTCAGGCACAATCTGCTGTCGTAAACTCATGCTGACTGTTCCCAGTCACCTTCGTGCACCTAGAAATAGCACAGTCTAACATATATCCACTCCAAATTGGTTGTCCTTCGCTGTAAAAAAGCTTTTCCTTGTAGGTTCTCAGGCTGGTCAGGGCTAAAAGCAATTTAAAGTTGCTAAGGGACCCTCATGGTCTCTGGAGAGAGATTTGGGTGAGTAAGGGCTTATTACACAAGTTAAGATGGGCACATACCCACGTCACACGCCCTGACGTCAGCTAACGAGAAGGCTGTGAGCAAGCCCTTGCCACCTTTACAGATGGGACTTTAGTCACCACAGTTCACAGAGGTACTCACCAGGGTTTGGGAACAGGTCCTTACTGGGGACAGTACGGGCAGCATGAGTGGAGCAGACAGCGGCACCACCACTTTACCCCCCTCCTGCACACAGCATAAATGGCGTGTGTGTGACCCAGGACAGTGTGCCCAGCTGCCACAAACAGGTAAAACAGGTCAATATTTCCCACAGCTGCTAAGGAGTTAGCAAGAGGTTGATGCTTTAAATGGCAGGGCACTGGTGAGACACCACATCCCTGCAGGAGCCTCGCAGCAATAGCTGACATTCAGATCCAAGCGGGCTCCTTGAAGAGGGCTGTGGGAGCCAAGGGTGGTGGGGGCAGCCGTGCCACAGCATGACACAAAGCCCACCGACCTCTCTCTGTTCCCAAAGAGGATCAATGTGCCCTGTCTGGTCGCAGCGACTGAAGCATCTCAGAGGTGACTCTGGACAGGCCACCCCAGGGAGGCTTTGTCCCCAGTGCCTGGTGCTACTCGGTGGCTGTGCAGGAAGGCAGGCTGTGATTTCTGCAGCAGCTGTGCTCTTGCTGAAGAAAAGTGTGCATTTTGAGTCCCTGCATCCCAGCCGTGCTGACCACCCTGCTCTCCAGAGCCTGTTTTCAACAGAGCACCCCACAAACTCTCTCTCTGATCACCCTTCCAGCACTGACGATGCTCAGCGCCCAGGCACTCACACCTCAGTCACTGCACACTCCCCAAGAGCGGCACAACCCTCCTGATGGGACAGGCACGCTGCTGCCAAACGTGCCAGCCCCAAACCTGCTCAAAATGGGCATCCCCTCGCCTTGATCATCCCCTGCCCTACAATATCTCACAGGGCTACGGGCTGCCAAACACAGCGTGCCTACAAGCACTTGCTTTTCCTTGGTAGATAAAACAATCCTCCTGCCCAATTTGGGGAGCAATTTGGGATCCCACCATATGAAAGCAGAAATATAAACACAAAATACCTTTAATTGATACAAGAAACTGCCTGAGGTAACCAAATAGTATTACCTCAATATTGCTCAGGCACTCTCCATGCTCTATCTACAGGAGGTCAGATAACCTTGGGCATGCTACTGTACCACCACCTTGCTACAAGGAAAGCATGTAATTGTTTCTAAGGCCAAGTGAAGCACAAGGCAGCTGGTAAAAAGGGTTCCCTAGGAATTGAAAACCAAGGTGTTACCCCACAACCATCTCCTTGTGCAAATGCAAGAGTTGTGGTGAAAACACAACCCTAATGCAGCCAAGGGAAGCGCCCACCACAACTGTTTGCGTAAGTCTCTTTCTTGCTCTAGACAAGGATATGGTGCTTGAGAGCCACCAGGATGTACACAATGGTCCAACATTCCCTTTCATGCCAAATCTCTTGCTTTGTTGCAATGTTTGGGGTTGGGGATCATTATTACAGATACCTAGATGCTGAGAGGGAAGATGTGCATGGGGAAGAATATTACTTCTCTCTTTGCCCCAAGCCATACTCAATTAAAGGCAGCACTGCCTGAAAAAGATCAGATGGATTCCCAGTGTGACCTGAAGCATTCACTGGGAATAAGTAGTGGGAGGAGGTAGGCTCCAAGGTGCTATGTTTTTTGGGGAGGAAAAGGTGGGGGGACGGGCAGGGGCAGAGTAGAAACAGCAGCAGGGAAAGCAGGAAGCAGAAAACAGCTCCTCCTTCCCATGGATTGTCTCAGCGAGGCTGAATGTTTCTTTTCCTACCCATTCATGGAGGAGGAACTACAAGATAAATTTCAATCCACCTCCAAGACATCCCCACTGACTGAGAAGTCCTGGCTGAAGTACTGGCCTTGCAGCAAGAAACTGAGCCCCAGCCCCACATTAGGGGAGAAGACTAAGGCCCCCTGGTTCTCAGCAAGTAACTCTCATAATTTCTTTTTCTCATTCAAATCACATTGTTCTCCATCTGCCTTTCTCCAGAGTACTTAACAATTCACAGCTAAGGTCCTTTGAGCCTTGGACGTACCCCCACTAGTGATTCCCTGTGTAATTTTCCCCAAGGAGAGACCAACGCCATCTAAACACACCTCTGCCCCACCCTTGGTGATTCACGCCCAAAACACCAGTCAAGGACACACATTGGGATTCAGATCCATTGCCTTCAAGGGCAGCACAATGGCCTCCTGCCTCCCAACAGGAGCAAACCTTGCTCGTCTGCTGACTCCATCATCTCTCAGAGGTCCTTTCCCTGCTCTCTTCTCTGCTTCCATTTCGTATTCCAGAGGTGTCCAGCTCACTTGGAGCTCCAGGATTTGAGGCCAAGGAGACACTTTGGGGCTGACAGCCAGCAACGCAACAGCACTCACAACAACTACAATCTCACAACAGATAGATGGGTTTAATTATTCGTGTGGGTGGACAAGCTTTCTGGGAGAGCTGTCTGAAGCTGCTGAAACGCAGGAGGGTTGGGGGCAGTACAGTCTCAGCAGGGCATCAATAGACCTGTACAGAACTAGGGGTATCCTTTCATCATGAGGCAGCTAATGTTGTTTCTCAGCAGACTTGTACTGTGGGGAAGGAAATTCCTCCACATGATTTCTTTAGGTACTCAAAGTCACCCCAAGGCCCTACCCTGCCCTCCCTCTCTGTTTTGCTGCAGATTAATTTAAGACGATGCCTCTGGTGAGAGTTAATTGGAATTGCAGTATCTCATGGAAGTCCCCTACATGGTGGTCAGCTTTGGTGTTCCTCACTTCTAGCCTTAAACTGTTTCAGATTCTGTGACGCTGCGATTCACACTGGAGGCGGCTACATTTCAACTGGCACTACAATCATTTCTCTCTCCAGAACATCCCAACTCCTATCAAAGTTTTACAGGGTATCAGCAGTAAGGTAGGACACCGCCTATTATGGAACTCAATCCCTTCAGCACATTCTGTATCACAGGCTATTACTACCCAACAAGCTGCAAAAAGACAAGTTTAAAGGGTTAAAGAAAACTTCCCACCCTTCAGAATTCCCAGAAAGCTTCAGAGAGCACGGTGATGGTAGAGGTGAGTAGCCCTGGTCGGAGTGGTCAGAGGGTTGGTAAGAGGGATGCAGGGGAGGCGATGTTCACATGCTGCTAACAGGTTTATTCCGCTGGCAGGGATTCCCTTCAGAAGCATTTGGGTAAGTGCTGTACACCGCCGAGTTCAATCTGCGCTAAGCAGATTAGTTCCTTACCGGTGAAAGGTTCTGGGCAGCAGCAGAGAGTTGCTCACCATGTGATACGAGGGGGCTGTCATTACGTTTCATAGATATGATATAATTATATGCTCCCTGGAGGGTACTTCTAATTGAATTATAGGGTGCCTCACAAGTATTCTGGGCAGCAGTTCGAGGAAGCTCTCACCACCCAGAACAAGATAGAGATACCCTTTAATTCCATTAGATGTACCCTCCAGGGAGCAGACCGTTAACTCTATGCAGCAATTCACTTAAAAAAAAAAAAATTATCTCCCCCCAATACTGGAACAGAGGTACGCTCAACAGAAGTTTGTTGTTGCTGCATGCTTGTTCCTCGGGCCTCTTCTCCACAAGCTTGGAGCTCCATGAAAATCCCCGTCCTGGCACCCAGGCAGCCCTGCACTCCAAGGGAGAAATCCCTCCCCAAGAGCAGTCACCATTCCCTGCCCAGGCGGCTGCTGGGCTCCCTTCCCAGCACAGTCAGGAGATACGGCACCACACAAGGTGTCACGTGCCAGGCTAGAGGTACACGGGAGATCTAAGCCTCCTTAGAAGAGGCCCTGAGAAGCAGTCCCCAAAGACAGGACATTAATAGCTTGAGGCCAGACAGGGGCTCCAGTCATTACACTGCGCACTGGCGAGGTTCCCCCCTCAGCCTGCCCATCCGTTTGTCCTGCCTTCATACACCCCAGAGCTGCAAACAGCTTCCCTGGTCCCTCAGAGACAACTGGAGTGACCTTGGGACGAGGCAGCTTGCTCCCGCAAGGCTGGACATGCTTCCATCACTTGGACACCCAAAGCTATGCTCCCAGGGGCCTACTTCAGTCCTTGGGTTTTGCTCTCTGTTTTAGTCCAGACTCATTCAGTTCTTCCCCTCGTGAACCAGATCTTCCCAGGGGAGCTGCAGCACCAGGCTTGCAAAATCAGCTGCCTCACTGTCCCAGCGCAGCCTGCCTGCCTGCCAGCAGCACGCTGGGGACCGGTACCATTTCACCTCACCTCCTCAGGTTCCCAGCTGGCCAGAAGCACTGCACATGAACACACGTGGGAGCTCAGAGAAGAAAAAAAATCCACTTGTCCACTTACTGATGCTCTCCCAGCACCAAAGGCAACTGCTCCCTTGCTCTTTACCCTCTCCTCTGGGGGCCGTGCACCAAGGAAACCACCCTGCACTTCTCTCCTGCTCTGCCACTGCTGTCTACAACGTACTGTCACGCCAGGGGAGATGTCACATCTGTTATGCCTTTTTCTGCTGCTCTACGCCATAACAAAGGATGGGATATTCAGGCCCCAGAGCCCTTTTTTTTTTTTTTTTTTTTTTTTACCTCAAGGGAAAGCCAGCACCAGCTGCCCACCACAAAGTCTAATGACCTACTGAAGCTGCCGTCAGCTCAGACTCCCACAGATCACATCTAGCTCCGCTCCACTTGTCAGGCCGCAAAAAGAGCAAGAAAGATAGTTATGCCAAGAACTTGCTAATTATAGAAAATGAAGACCTTTCTATAGGACAGGCACCACGGTCGACGCTGAGATAAAGCGCACACAGCTCCTCAGGCTTCCACCGTGCTGCAGCCTTGCACGTCAGCAGTAGCCGGGCATCTGATACGCTCCACCCTGCTACAGCTTTCAGGTATTGCTCTGCAGGACACAGCTGATCAAACCCTGGGAGCCCGGCTGCTAGGCAAGCAGTTATTGCTCATACACAGCCCGTTTGCTGTGCTTTTGCATTATTCACAGCTCTGCCCACCTCCGGTGGTGTGAGCTAACAGGACACCTCTGGGAAAAACTGCCAATTCACACGTTCCCTCTCCCCAGCTCCACTACAGAAAGGGAAAACTACTGTGAGCTATCAAAGCTAACCCCAAACCACCCCAAAATAAAGAAGCATTTCTGATGTCTTAGAAAACAGAGCGCTCGGGACTTATTTAGTCTTGCACAGTCAATACACTGGTCCTGGCACATCCCACCTAAACAGCATCATGGGCCAGGTACCTTTACTAAGGGAGGTGGAGATAGCAGCATTAAGCCAAAACTCTGAAGCAGATGAGGTAAAGGAGACACCAGCCCAGGAGGGAAGACAGGTAAAGCAGAGATAAGTGGAGCAGAAGTTCTACATAAAATATTGATAGCTTTAGCATGCTTTTTTCTCTAAAGGATAAAAGCAGAGCAGCATGGTGCTCAAGTGGGTATTTTTATGAGGGTAGGACCCATTTGGCTTGCTTATCTCATGGAAAGAAAAACAGAGGTACAAAAGGCAATTCCTACCCCATTTCATTTTAACAACATACTTTTACAGGGAACACCGAAGAGGCACAGCAGCAGCTAAACCATCTACAACACACTCAGCACAACAGCCATAGCACAGGCAGAAGCAACCACTCCTGGGAACTCCATTTGGAGAGGCAAACAGGGGAGAGAGAAAAAGCCTCTTTCCTCCCCAGCACCTAAAAACACCAAAGGAGATCTTCCACCATCTAACAGAAGAACCAGGAAATCACAGCCATGGTTTTTGCTCACAAGGTGTAGAACATCAAGCCCTTTATACCCAGAAGGGCTTCATGCCAGCAGCTGGAAGAAGAGTGGTAGGACACAGCAGAGGCTGTGAGGGATCTGATGTCCAGAGGAGGGTTTTCCGGGCACTACAGTCCAGCTCTGGGGCTGCGCCACGCTCCACGTGAGGCTGCTCAGGCTTCAAGGCAGCCTGGCAGACATCTCCAACAGCCTCCTAAGGACAGGTCCTGCAAACCCTGGCAGGAAGAAGTGATGTTCAGACTTCCACCCCGCTGCCCTTCCAGTGGAACGCACCCAAAGGGCCCAACATGCCGAGCAGCCAGGGCCTGCTCAACACCAGGACTGGCTTCAGCTGCAACGCTCACAGCGGTACGTGCTGGCACCCTGGCAGAGACTTGAGGGGCCTCATCTGTCAACGGCCCATCTGCTAAGACAGCTGTAAATATGTACCAGTCCACATTCCTCCCAGCTTTAAATCTGCTGTTTTCACTGAAGCTAAACGGAGGATGAGCCTGGCTCCCAGTGCTTCTATCAGCTAGCATAGCAAATTCTCTTACTGCCTTTTATCCTGACATGAGGTAAATAAGAAACAAGCCACATTGCTAGCAATAGGTAAATCATCTCTTATTTGAAACAGCTGCCACCTTCCACCAGGATCAGCTGCTTCTGTTTAGCCACAACATGTGCTGGGGAGATTTTAGACTCTGCTGTTCTCCTCCTCTCATTTAGGAAAGGATAAGCCCATATTTAACTCAGAAACTTTGCTGGCGCATCGATCCGTTAGAAGTCACAGACACTTTACAACGATGCTGTAAGTAACATTCCCACTGTGGGTTAAAAAAACAAACCAGCGCATCCTTGGAGTGATAGATGGTCTATCAAAGCCTCGCTGCCAGCATCTCTTCTTATCCCCTGAAGCTGCATCATTCAAACTGTGGGAAACAAATACGACCTGTGCCTCTGCAAACCTGTGTGTAAAAGGCATGATGTCCAAGCCACTCATTTGCAAAGGTGCTCCACACAATAATGTATGAGTCAGTATGAGCAAAGGAGGCAAAGCTCACCCAAGCCACAGTAGACTTGTTTTATCTTGACTCAGTTCCGGTCTGTTGGTTGTGCCATTTGGCAGGGTGAATTTCCCTGCGTTTTCTCTAAACTAGCAATATCACTGCCCTCTCTGATACTTTCTAGAGCATCCCTTCAAAGGGCCTCCTACTTCAGGAACCCATGAGGTTCCCAGGGGCTTCTCTACTAGAGCACACACCAGCTCTGAAGAGCCAATCTCTACCACACACGTCTCTTTTCAGCTGGGGTTCCAAGCCTCCCCTGTTTAATGCTGTCACAAACTCCTACAAATACCTCCTTTGATGGGCAAGAAGTCACAGCCTCCGACACAGGATGTTGTTTGTCCTTCTTCATGGACAGATGGCAAGCGTGTCCCCCCAGGCACCTGCCAACACGACTATCTGGGAAGGTAAAGGTCAGCTCGGGGCTTCTCTTCTTCCCAGGATGGTTCCATGGTCTCACATTACTGTAGGCTGATTTTACATACACTCCAGGAACAGTCCCTTGACACCTTACACTAATCCCCTGCAGGTCACACCACCTAGACCTGACAGCAGGACTACAGCAGACACCCAGAGCGTGTGTGTGCCTTTGTGGGTAAAGGGCTTCAGTTAAATTAGAAACTGGTACTGTTAAGAACACTAACATGAGAATTTCACAGCAAGAAGCAAATACGACAGCCTTTCAACACTGGCAACATAGTGGGGGAAAGTATTTTTTAACAGGACAGCTGGAGGACAGCTGCTACTGTTTCTCCTTAATATGAATTAAAATAGGAATCAAGAACTTCTAATTTATGTGAAGGTGTAGGAAGAGAAAGCCAGAAGGAGCTTACCCACTGATGGAAACAACCTTGAGAAGGGTTTGGAGGATTCAATCTCAAGAAGGCTCTAGCGGGAAGGAAGCGTGTCCTGAGAGAGGGAAAGCATCAGCCTCATGCAACAAATTCTCATTGCCTGGAGTCCCACTAATTAGTCTTAATTTTTTGAGCGCTGTTCTTATCAGATCCCAGAGCCTTAGGATCAGCACATGGTCTATGAAAGCTACTGAACAAGAATTCAGACTAAATTACCAAAATAATTTTGTTATGACCTTGGTCACTAATTGGAGTCATCACAGCTGATACAGATAAACCAAGGCCTGCAGATGCAGCACACCTCCGTGGCATGTGACCAAAATTTGATTTAGGAAAACGAGCACCAAAACCTGCAGTTACTGTTGGCAGGTTGGGGGAATGGTGAGATATTGCAGCTACCACCTAAACCTGTACCAATCTGATTTGCGATAGTTGGGGAGAGGTCAGTGAATCTGCGTAAGTTCACTGCAGTCCTGAGTAACAGGAAATTACAAGCTCGATGTACACAGACCTTCCTCTGGATGGAGCACAGACCAGCAGTTCAGGGACATCAGTTTTATTTCTGACTCTGATCTGCTGGGTAGCCCGGAGGGAAGAGAAGTCACTTTCTCTGCATTTCCACCACCACCACCACCTACAAAATGCAAATAACGTCCCTCAATCTCCTTTGCAAAGTGCTACGAGATCTACTGACAAAACAACAAGCAAAAGAGCTAAGCATCATTAATAGCATTCCCCTCAAAATGCCACAACCATGACTGTGTAGGTGATCAAATTAAAAAATTAACTTGACAGTTTCCTCAAGCACTGCATGGCAATAAGGAAGGACAGTTAATTACACCAAACCTCAGTATGACGTCCTTCAAACAGACAATTGCCATTCACCTTTCTCCACTGTCACCATCCCCAGATCTGCTGGGGGAAGCTAACAGTCACCACGGCAGGACTACAAGCAAGGGGTTAGGGACCAAGTATCTCTGCATCCAAGCATGGGTGAACAGGAGAGGAAGAGGAAGGGATACTGACCTTCCCACCAAACAAGGGTGGCACAACACCCAGAAGAGAGGCCAGTGGCAGCAGCAGCATGTGGTGGGCTGGCTGGCGCAGTTTTTAACCACCAGCCCTGGGGCACAGCACCAACCTGAGCTTGACTCAGACAGGACCACCTCTGGCACAGCTCTGGCCTTCACGTACATACGTACACACACGCTCCATGAGCCACCCTGCCAGAACAAGCCTGAAGCCCCCAACAGGAAGAAATGCATATGGCTTTCTACTGCTTGGTGTTGTAGCAGCACTTTGGATGACCAGCCCCACTGAGCTAGGCATGCACTCAGAGACAGCCCAAGACTCATGGTGGCCCCGTGGAGCAGACTGGGGGCTTCTCTGGGGAGAAGCAGACAAGGAGAGGCAATGTGCAACTTGCTAACAACATCCTGCCCAAATCCTAAAGGCAAAAATAATCTCACTGCTTATCAAGGCAGGGTTAACGAGTTTGTCTTCAGTAGTCTCTGTACAAATGGAGGAGACAGCCCTTCGGTTAATGAGAGCTCTGCATAACACGCATATAGATAAGTGACTGTAGGTTTCCACGTGTTCGTCAAGTTCAGCTATGCTGACGCTGCAAAGAGGTTTTGCAGGCCACTTAATACCCTTTTAACACCATGGTATCTCTCAGCATCCAGTTCCTTCCTGAGCCACAGGCAATACTGTGGGAACTACAGACTCTGGGCAGATGGCTGCGCCTCTAGTAGCCTTCAGGTCCTGCAAGTAACTGAGCAACCAGCCACAAAGTAGGTCTCTTGGTCTAACTCAGTATAGCTACTGCAAGTTTCACAGCCCCAGCACAACTTGTCACTTTACCTTCTAGCCGGCATATCAATTAGCTACTGGTAACTTGTGAATCTTCCTAAACTTTCTAAAGCAAGACCTAGACAAATTTCCATATGAATTTAAACAGTTTTAAACAGAGAAAATTTACATTAAATTTAATGACTTGCTGGGAGTTCTCTTTATTATGCAAAAAGAAAATCCTTTAAAACCCAATTCACTTCTTGCTGCTGGCTCTTAATGATTTCTTTATTGCTTGGACATGATAAAGCAGCTGGGTCAATCATTCTTATACATTTTCATGACTCCAAGAACCTAACATTTATTTCCATACAAAAATAATTTAACAGAAAAGTGTTCAGTCATCTTGAAAAAAAAATCCACACCAGCAAATTCCACCCTCCCCACCCCCAAAAAGAACCCCACCAAAACAAACCACTAAGTTTTGGGCTTGATTCCTTGAGAGTTTCCTTTTAGCCAACAAGAGAACTAGAATTCTGCTTCAGCTCCTCAGGTTGTTTCTGACCCTCACTGGAGCACAAGTTCAGAAATAACAAATGTATTGAAAAAGAGGCAGCATAATCAAATATTTGGGACCAGATCAATTCCTTTCTCAACAGATGACAGCAATATTATATGGCTAGATTTATAGCTATCCAACACCCATACACATCCATACACACACACACATTTCATGGCACCATATTTCAGTAATAATAGCTTTGTTTCAAGTCTTCTCATCTCAGCCTGCTCTCTCTTGTGCTCCCACCCAAACGTGAGTAAGGAAACTTTGACCGTGTTAGTCTAGAAAGAATCACAGAAGCAGTAAGCAAGAGCCGGTGACAGGATCCTTTTCCCTCTCGTTCTGTAATTTGCATTAACTCATCTTTTTTTAGTCCCACATACCTTAGGGAAAGCCTCTTAAAAACCACCTTGAGATAGTTTAGTTTATCTTGTTATATTTAAGTGAAGACCCCTTCTCCGTTTAGTTTTCAAGCAAAGTGCTTATCCTTGGCCATAGGGATTTGGTAGTCGGCAGTGCATCTCCTATAGTTTAATCTCCAGGATGCTGTGTAATCCAGTGCCCCTCAAATTAATCTAGCCATTGCTATGCTTACCAACTACTTACAGATGGCCTGCAGAACGCGAGCTGAAGTTTATTTAATCTGTGTGTCAGAGAGCGAGCTGAAAGCATGAACTGAAGCTTTTACTCTCTGATTTACACTGATCAGTGCTTCTTTGTGGCTGCAGTTCTGCAGATCCTGAGCATACACACATAGCCACGGAAAAGCATAGCACTGTCTTATGTGTTTGCAAGCTGCTGTTAACTCATTTGCTTCCTCCACGAATCAAAAATCTCTTCAAAGTGACTCCATGAGGAGAATGACAAGGCTAAAGCACTGAGGGAGGCAGGACTCCATCTCATGTTTGTGAAAAAGCACAAGCAGCTCGTACACCAGCGTGGAAACCAGAGCCCAAGTTTCACCTTTCCTAAGCAAGGGCCTAATGATTAAGCTGAAGCAGGGAGCACGTAACTTCTCACTGCTTTCTAACCCCATCTTTGACAATGTCTACCAACCATCTTAATCTTCCTGCTTTCCCCTCTGTTCTGCACCGGGCTTTGTGGACCCTTGGTCCCCTCTTCCAGCACATAGAGGGCATCACTACCTCACGGTGGGTTCCCCTCAGCAGCAAGGCGTTTAAGAGGCAGGGCCTGAAACATTCAGCCAGGCAACCCTGTGGCTCTGTTGGTGACCCAGTGTCTTCATGCAGTTCTATACCAAGCAATACCATGACTAGTCACTTCTACACTGACCTCTAGGTCAGCAAAACTGTCCCAAACACCCTATCCATTTATCCGAACTAGCTTGGCTGACCAAAACTAGATAGTGCTTGTTGGAATAGTAATATTATGTGTCTGAACTTCAAATTCAGACCTGAATTATCTCAAGTTTGTCTGCAGCCTGAATATTTGCTCAATCCTTTCTTCTGTATTGAGATTTAGAAAGCAAAAAAAAGGAAGAGATTAAACCAACCCATTATTGCTTCCAGGTTCCTACAGCTGCCTCCACCTGCACCTCGGAGAAGAGCTGGCAAAGTAGAGCATCTGACCTGTATTCACTGAATTTAAAGGCCAAGGGCTGACTACTGAAAACTACCTTCACATGCTTGCAGCCCAAAACTCTATGCCCAGAAGACCTGGAGATTTAAAATTAAACTCAGGAGTGAATAAAGGCAGCCTGCTGGCTGACACGATCTCCCTCCATGTCAGGCTTATTAGTTTGATTAAATGCTATGTTGAGCCAGCCATATTAATTCTAGCTTCAAAAGAAATTAATCTCTGCTAGCCACATGGTCTCCATAGCCACTGTGGCTAGCAGGCTTTGTTCCCAGCAGTCTTCAGATTCAGAACTGAAAGCCACATTAATGCATTAGGTATGGGCACAGCTTTTAGTACACCACAAAGGTCTCATCTGTGCTTTAGGGCATCTTCTCTGGGTCACAAACCACAGTGTTAAGTAACCTACACATAACTTGTTTTCTGGACTGCCTTCATTTTCATTAGTCTCTCCCTCAAGGATGCATATGGTTCTGCTGAACATGATTTGTTTTAACCCAAATGAAGCAACTACATGGATACGCTCTGACCTCCTGTCATGCTTTTCAAAGACAAAAAGAAGTCTTCCATCAGCTGGAAGACGAAATAAAGGGAGTGTTTGGAGTAAGATGGCTCATGGGCTTTTTCTCTACCCACTACGCCAAATCTGCTGGCCTTTCACTGATGGGTGTTTTTCAAGCAAGAAAAGTCTCTTTTCTTCACAACCTGGCTGAAGCAAGGTAGTACCCATTATATTTTAGGTAGTCTACTCACAGGAGATTATAACCACACAGCTGACATTCTTCTTCACTTTCTCTACAGAAATCAGCTTGTGGCTCAATTAAGGAGACTAACCTGCATGGCCCACCTCCCTGACAAGGCCAGATGCGGACAGCTGATCCTTTTCCATCTCTGATAGTGGCTGAACCCAGCCAACCAGGAGCTTCTCTTCCTTTAATAGGGAAGAACACGTACTTATAATCAAGCATCAGGACTGTGGATATGAGCTGGATTAAATGGTTTAGTGGGCCAAAGCAGAAGGTGCTATTGAATTAGGGCATCCCTACTCCACAGCATTTAATATATTAACATCCTTTTGGGTACTGTATTGGGAAGCTTGGTACAAAGATTTCCTTTCTCTGATGACAGTTGCAAGTCTGCACAATTCTTCCTTTGATGGCTCAAGTGATTAGGTGTTAACAAGAGGAACCTAGGCACTTAACACTAGGGAGTTTTAGCACCAGGTTCACACCCCCCTCCCTCTCCCTACTCAGCTGAGGGATTTTTCTCATTCCCCACTAATGTTAACAGCAGGTACTTAAAGCAATTAGACATTATCGCCTCTCTGGTCTTTATTACTTCCTAGCTTCGTATCAGCTGCTTTGTACACAATAAAAGAACTGAATTAACAGGACTGGTACAGACTATTTTGCTTCCCTTCTTTATTCTGTATGAAAACACTGGGTCATGGAGCCACATGGACAGGCTGTGAGCTACAGCGCTTTAGACCATTATTGCCAATTGCCATGGTATTTTACAAGGGGAAAAACCACAGGTAGTAAAAGAACAGACATAGGGAGATCATAGAGAATGTGACGCGGGGAATATGGGTAGGCCATGGGGACAAAGAAGCTGGAAGGATTTCCCAAGTCCAGCAGAACAGCCTGCAGCTGTGCCTATGCTGTGCATTAGCTGTCACACGGCTCTGCAAGTTGCACAGGCAGCCTAGGGACAGAGGTACGATGTGTTGTTCCTGTGAAAATAAAGTCCCACATCTACTGAGCAGCTCTTGCTTGCCTGGGAATAACTGTTGTAAACTTTTAATCTAGGGATAGCAATAAACTCCTGTGCCCTCTATGTTTGGTGTTCAAAAAGAGGCTTTCCCAAATTTGCTCAGCCAGGTAAAAGCTTGCTCTTTTTCTTCTCTTTCTACCTTAACTCTCCATTAACCCTTAGCTTTAGTGCAGGACGTCAGAGAATGATGTATTTTCCTTCCCACCACCCCACCTCTGCAGTATTTCTGAGCCTCACTTTGTCATTCCCAAGAGGGAAGGGAAAGAGCTTTGAGCTCTTAAATCCTGCTGTCGGTTCTTGCCTGAAAGAGGTAAGTAGGGAAACCGAAGGAAAGCTGAAGAAAGGAGCCTGTCCCTTGTCAGCATTCACCTGTAATGGAGCCAAAATGTGGGGTTAAACACCAAAACTAGACCCAGGAAGAGAAATTAATTGGGTACTTACACAGTTTCATCATTCTTGAACTCCAACTCCCCGTAAGTGTCTTCAAAGTCTTCTCCACCTCCTTTCGCTGTCCCTTCTACTGTCCTAAATGGCACTATGACTGTACCCCGAGCACCTGATGTCCTTAGGACTTTGACTTCCATCACACCAATGCTCTCGCTGACATGTATAACATCACACTCAAATGTGAAAATGCCAGCATGGTCATCATCCAGTATAGTCACTGTGGCCACACAAGGAGAAGCCAATATGGCCTTTGGATACGGGGAGTTACTGAGCTCTGGAGGTTCCTCACTCTCCACCACACGGAGGTTACTGAGCCGCACAAAGAAATGCTCATCTTCCTCAAAGATGTCATCATCAATAATTCCCACTGAAAACTCCTTCTGGGTCTCCCCTGATTTCAAGACAACAGTCCCCTCTGTGAACTCATAGTCAGCACCAGCATTGGCAGAGCCATCCTCTGTTTTATAGTCCACATAGATGGTTTTGGACATGTCCCCTCCTTTCCGCACCACTGTCAGGAGAACAGCACCACAGTTCTCAAGACACTGGTAGGAGCATGGGTCAAAATAAATTTTGGAGATGAATTCCTCAGGTTCATCTGGCCGCACCTCATGCAAGCTGGTGCTCTTCTTGGCTTGCTCAGCTGCATGCTTCTTCAGAATATTGCCAGCTCCCGTCATCATTCTGGTAGCCTGAATGCGATAAAAGGCTCTGCTCTTTTGCTGATGAGACAAGGCATAGTAGTTAGCCATTTCTACCAGCTGGTCCAAGTCCTTTTCTGGGTGCTTTTGCTTCAGGTCCTTAAGGATCCGGATCATCTCTTTGCGAGATTCATCTACCTCCTTCCCCTCCACAGTCACTAAGTTTCCATCCAGAAAGTGGGAGTTCATCATCTTGCCATCCATCTCAATTCCCTTAGGGTGATCACCTTCTGATTCTATGATAATGCCCCTGTGCTTGTCAGTACGGTACTTTTTGTGCATATACTTATAGAAAAGCAGACGTCGATCTGCTATCCAAGCCAGAAGGACACAAAGTGGAAAGAAGAAAAGTGTGAGCAGACCTTCCCAGACCTGAACCACACCTGGAGAGAAGACAGCAAGGATCATGTACAACCAGATGTAAGCAAAGATGCTCCATGCAGCTGTGACAAAGAAAACCCTCAGGTGTTTTATCTTTCTGGTTTCCCCATCAGGGATCACATAGACACAGATGGCAATGATGATAAACATATTGAAAGCAGCGCTGCCAACAATTGTAGACGGCCCCAGGTCTCCAGCTATGAATCCATGCCCACACACTTCTATCAGAGACAGAAGGATCTCAGGAGCAGAGGAGCCCAGAGCCATGAGGGTCAAGTTGGAAACAGTTTCATTCCAGATTCGAATGGTGGTCGTTGTGGTCTCTCCATTGGGTTTCTTAATCGTGATTTCTTTCTCTTGCGATGTAATGACCTCTATAGATGCCATGAAACGATCTGCAATGATGGAGACTCCAAGGAACATGTAGATCAGTGCTACAAAGTATACGATAACACGGGCAATTTTGTCCCCAAGGGATGGGTTTTCTGGGTACCATATTGGCAGGATAACACCTTCCTTGCAGTCAAAAGATCCTGAACACGAGCTGTTTTGTACTGAACTGGTTGAGTCTCCCGTCAGGCCAGCATCCACCTGCAAACCATGCAAAAACAGCACAAAAGTAACCAGCCCAAAATGGAGGAAGGCCGAGGTGACAGGCTGCAAGCTTAACCACGCCATACACAAGATGCAACTTCCACTGTGTAGATCCAAAAAGGCCGAGAACCTGAAACAAACAAAACAGAGAGGGGGGAGGGAAGCATGAGAGAAAAGGAAGATGCAACATTTACCCAAATGCACTTCAGTATCTCACCACTGAAGAGTACTGGTAGAGATGCAGGGGTTGTCTCTGTGTCACTTTGCAGCATTTGCATGCCCAGCAGATGAAGACCAACTGCTAGAAAAGTAACTCAGAGGAAAAGTGTATGTAAATAATAGCCCATTCTTGACCTGCAATATGTGCAATAGGAGTACTGAGTGCTCAGCTGCCACTCACCTAAAGATGCCATGGTGTTCACCAGCACACAGCATTTCAACTCAGCATGGGAAACCAACCAAAATGCTCCCCTGTCTCACTACCCAGGGGATAAGACAAGCCAAGGAATCACTAGCAATACAAGAAGCACTATTTAAGGCCACTGAGCAACCTCCAAATGAAATGCATTTGTTGGACATAGTTCAGTTACGAATTATGAATTACCTTGGTGGCCAAACCATTCCCACAGCCAGCCCCTCCTAAAAGGCTGCAGAGTCTCCAGAAGGGTCCTAGGGCTCCCCTAACCTTCTGAGGCACAGGGCCTCCAACGTTAGGAGGTAACTACGTCAGCCCAAAAATAGGGCAAAGGACTCATGTGCTTGGCAAAGCACCAAAGGCCATTTCTCACTAGCCTTTCCATTGTGATCTGGAGGATCACATTTTACTTCAGTAATCCTACTTTTAAATGGTCACAGAAACCTATAGAACCACCAGAGTCAGAAAAAAGCTGTGCTCATGAACCCAGAGGATACAGGAAAACAGATGTACCCACCAACATTCCTCTGCACCCCTAAGAAATTGATTTATTTTCAAATATCCCCTAATATGAAAGTAATCTCTAACCTAAATACCAGGCAAAACCAAAGGAGCTGATACACGTGTCACAGATTTGGCATATCACTGCTGAATAACGCCTTCTGTTACTTATGGACTACATCGCTCAAGGGCTTGCACCACTTAAAATTGGATTCTGAACTCTTCACATTGCTATGGACCACACTATTCTCCTTCCTTTATATCGTGCCTCTGGAAGAATTTGATCTCAGGCTTAGCTGACAAATCACGTTTGTGAGTCCAGACACAGCCAAGTATCTCACAGGAAACATCAAACTTAATAGCAGCATTAGCTACAGCACTTGGAAGGTTCAAGAGCCTTAACTCCCACTAAGTTTCATTGAGGTTTCTACTGCCAAATCAGTAGGGCTGGGATTAATTTCCCCTACTGTAGCTCTCTAAATCTTGGGCAGTAAGTTAAATTAAGTCACTTAGGCTTCCTTTGTAGTTAGAAGAAAGAGACAGTCGCTTCCAGGGGACAATCTTTCCTGTCCCACCTCTGTTCTGACCAAAAGATGTACTTAAGACACACATCTTTAGAAGGGATTTTGTCCTTTTCCATCTCTCTTCATGGTCTCAAGAGGGTGACCAGACAGCCAATTTAGAGCAGATGCCCAACCTTCAGACGGCAGCAGTTAGAAGATATGAATCGACCCCTACCTAAGCTCTTCAGGAAGTCCCTCCCCTCTCCCTTGCTCTGTAAATATTACAGGAAACATTTTAATGTTATCAGCATTAACAAATGCATCTTGAATGGCCAGTTTATCATCATGTTGTGTCGCTTGCCTCTTTTCAAAAGCAGGTGCAATCTTCCTGATATCAACAAAAACGTTTTCAACTTTCAGATAAAAATCTATTAAGACAAGCGAAACAGGAAGGAAAGCACGAACAAGGACTGCAAATGAACAAAACCGCTCCTGACAAAGCACAGCAGAGGGGAGAGAATTGATTATGCAGTATCAGAATCACAAATCCATATCTGACACCCTTGATATGAAAAAACAATATACTTCTTCACGCTACCTGGACTAATTCAGAAGAGAGAGATTCTCCCCCATTAGCTTATTTATCTTCTCCCTCCAACGTCTACTTATCTGCCTCTCTACCCTAGCCCCGCTGCCTGACCAAGCCCCCAGGGATCAGGGGGACCTCAGACCCGGGGAGGGCTGTTAGCCAGCTCCAGCCTCGAAATCTCATTAAAACGCCTCACCGCCTGCATAGCTCAGGGTCACAGGGAAGACTGAGCTACCCAGCACACACAGCTTGGGTTTGGTTTGACACTCCATTGTGTCTTCCCTCCCACTCCGCGTGGTATTTAATCAGATTTCTGGCTGCAGGATGTTGGGAAATCCCTGAGAAAGGGCCAGTGAACATGTGCAGAGGGACTGTGAGCAGCAAGCCCAAGATCTCTGGTCTCCAAGATAAATGTGTGCACATGCACAGTAAGGATGACATGTTCCAGGTGCCTCTGACTCAAGGTGCACACAGAGATCAACTGCACAAGCACAGCAGCTCCAAAAACACCCCGGGCACATCAGATCGTCCTTCTCCATACTGCAATTGCTGGCAGATATCCACCAACCTCTTGACACTTCCAGCTCCCAGCTCCTACTTAACTGTACAGCAGCCAGTAGGTGCTGTGTCTTCCAAGATCAGCCATGTAGAAACGGCTGACAGAAAGACAGGAGTAATTTCAAAAACATCTACGTGACTCAAGAACCTAAATTTGGTTTCAAAAATGACTTAAGAGTCTAAGTATCACTTAAATTCAGAGCCTCGTCTAGGAATAGTACAATGACTAAACTGCCCTCTGAAATAAATCACTGCTACCCACCAACCTCCCTCTCTGTGGGACAACCAGCTTCTGTAATTAACACTATCTGTCTACCTTCTGCAATGCCAAGATGGTTTCTATTGCTAGCCATTCCTCAACACACTCCAGGACCTTGCCAGTCCTTCTTAAATTTTTAATTTTATTTTAAGCAGAGGACAATTTTGTTATTATTCCTCAAACTAATCGTATATTATTTCAAAAACTATTTCTACCAGCGTAGCCTCTCTTTATGTGTTAGGACCTCCAAACTCAGGCTGTGGGTTGTAGACTAAAATCTCAGAATTTGCAAATACTTTTCTTCACTGGTTTTCACTTGCTTTGACAAACATTTTAATGTTAAGCAGAGGTCACAATCATTTTCTAAAATGATACAATGACCCGATCCTGCAGTTCTTTGACACAGATAAAACTCCCCACTGGGATCAACAGGAACTTTGCCCACAGACATACCATCTAATAAGATCTTAATATGCGTTCATTAACATGAAAACCAATCCGAAAAACACAGTGAAGCATTCTTACTGTCATCCCCCACTTGGTAACTGGTGCAAAAGTGCTTTATGACATAGAATAAAACTATTAAATTTTAAAACTGCTGTTAATAAAACATTGAGGTAGCCGTTTTAACAGTCAGATGACAGAGGACAGAAGAGTTAAAACTCACTCTGTAGCTCTAGGTCAGCAAGGTTGCTTATACAAGGCGCAAATCTGCCCTCAGATATATCTTCTAAACTAAGTCCAGAAATCACTGGAGGGGACCTACGTAGCTCTGGCCTGCCCAGAGTGAAGTAGACATGTCCCCTACCCCTCCCCTAAGCAGCGGTATTGATCTCAGCAGGGCTGTGACAAGAGCCACCCTGTAGCATGAGTCCTGCTCTTAGGACTGAGCCTCCAGGCGGGCTTGCAGCACAGTCCTGAGTCACTGCTAGTCACCCAGAAGGCATTACGGTGTCACTCCTCCGATGCCAGTGCGACAAAACACATCCACATCTGGCACAGATAGGTGTCATTCCAGAAACGTCACTGCCCTGGCCCTGTGGGAGGCAAAGAGGAGGCTGCAGCAACAGTGGAAGTCAGTTGGCGTTGGGTGATCTTTGGCTTTATACCATGAGGATCATAATTTCCACTACCTCTTTGCTACCAGACATCCTTTTCTCCTACAGGTCTCTGCCCTGCTATTGCTATCACATCGAATGGACGCAAATAAGGGCAGCGGTACTGAGTGAAGTGTCCCCTATCTGGTAGAGTAAGTTCAAAGCATACAATCAATGCAAAAGAGAGACAAACAGCTGAAAGCATCCATGCAACAGAATGAGCTAGTGTTCAATAGCAAGGCTCTGGGAAGATGCATAACAGTTATTTCAGCAGGGAGAACTCCTTCTTCTATAAGAGTTGACAATGGCCACATGATCCATAAATCCATAAATAGAACCCATAAATAAGAAGATCAGTTCTTGAAATGCTTCTGGAGGCAGTCCAGAAAGTAGCATGGACCATGCATGTCACAATTAAGCCTGCAATAGAAAATAATTTTTTGACGACTGTCAAGCTCCTTACATCTTTTACATACTCTTAGCTGAGTTTCAGAAGAGTGATGGTTTGTCTGCTGTGGACCTATAGTGAGGCAGAAAGCTGGGAAGGCTATACTTATCCCTCATAATCTATCTTTTTGTATACAGCTGCTCACACGGCTCTAAAGGCAAGGATATTTGCAAAAGGAAGCATTCACAACAAGAAGTAAAATCAAGAGGCAACATAAAACAGTGATGGCTGCTAACACATAACCAAGTTCCCAAGATCACTGCTCAGTAAATACAGAACCAAAGGCAAACCTCTTAGTCCCTATTAATTTCTTATTTAGGCAAAATTCCCCTTAAACCATCATAAAAACCTTTGGATTTGACCTGCAAATAAGATTAGGTTGTCTGGCACCCCCCTCTCCTTCCCCTCTCCCTCCCACCCCTCAAATAAATCAGACACACAGAGTACATCTGTGGCCATATCTCCTCTCTCCCCCAAATCTAGTCTGGCCAGGAAAGGCTGCTGATTAGATGTGAGTGTGGGGTGAGCCCCGCTCATGCGTGGGCGCTGCACAGGGGCCAGACAGAGACATCTCCACATCAAGGGTTTCATCTACTCAGCAAGCATCTGTCCCAGAACAGAGCGGATACAGCGCTGCTATTAGTGTCGTCTTAGAGCCCCGCTCCGAAGCTGGAGGAGACAGAAATGAGGTTCAGCTTAATAACAGGGCCCCACATTCCTCAGCTCCAAGACACATAAAAGCTTTTTGATTGAGCACATGGGCTTTTTGATAAGCATCAGCAAAAATTGAAATTATAGCCTTTCTGCCAAAGAACACAAATAACAGAGTTTTAACAGAAGAGGTATTATACCTAATTCATACTCCTCCCTCCCCCAGAATAAAAGCGTAACAAAACATTTAATACAAAACAAAGCATATTTTTCAATCGTCTCCATTCAAAGACTATTGAGCCCTTTGCTCATCACTACAAGAGTACCCCAGGGAGCAAGCTAAGATTTACCTGCAAGCCAAAAGCCTGAGCAGTGTAATTATATCCATTTTGTCAGACAAATGCAAATTTCCAAGCACAGACCTGTCCTTAAATCATTACACTGATGACACATGCCTATCTGATATGAGCACAGCCACAGACTCCAAGCTGATTTTACATAGGTTATTGCACAGCAATAGGCAGTTTAGCTCCCTACTACCGCACCAGCCAGGTTTTATGAGGAAAAAGGCAACGTAACTCATGCTTAGGCCATAACAGATCCCCGCAGCTCAGCTCTATGGAAAAGTTATGGCGGGGAGCTGTAGGTGCTTGTTGCTTTGCTCTTCACAGTAAACATGCCAAAACCCAGAATTAGCGGCCTACAGAGTAACCCCCTCAGTGTGTGTCAAAAGCAGCCTTTTATTTCTCTCAAGATCATGCAAAAAGCTACCATAAAAAACCCAGCTCTCGTAGCAAGTCTTTTAATATTTACAACCTCTACTAGTTTGAGTAGTTCCTACCATTCTTGCATGGTACATGGGTGTTAATTGACACAATGACTCTAGTCTACTAATTCCTTGTAGAAATGCTGCAGTGAGAGGATGCAGTTATATTCGGTGATCCCAAAGGCTGACCCAAAAAGAGCGCAAGTCTGTTTATGGCTAAGAGCAACCTCCCAACACTCAACTTGCCCTGGGGAACTGGTCCATGATGGTTTTTCTGTATTTTAATATCCGTGATGCTCCTGGAGAAGCAGTGCCATAAATAGCCAACCCATAAAGATGCCCATGCTTTATTGTCCCCTTCCAACACCGCACCGGCTGCACTTGACTGGCCGGGCGTTTTACATCCTCACTCTCACCCCAGCTGAAGAATATTTGTACAGGGTAGATGGATATATATGGATATAGGAGCTGCAGTTTATACTCTGTGCACAGACGCAAAGGAGGAGGAGGCAGACGCTGAAGGAAACACAGCCACTCCTGAGAGCCGTCCTTATTTATGGTGTGGGCTAGTGCAGCCTCCTTGGGAGCCATGGCGCGCTTGGTCTTCCATTCCTCGTACATGTCCGCATGTCTCAGATTTCTCAGGCTAAGGGACAGCGAGTGTTACCCTTTTCATTTTTTTTCCCTTAGAACTGTAGCCTTTTTTACATTCAGAAAACAAAACCTGGTATTTAGGCTGACACATAGATTAGTAGCGGCCATCCTCCTGCTTAAAAGGCATACTATCTGCTCTGATATAAAGATGGCTCTTTTTCTTTTCATTAATATTACACAATCTCACTGTTGTTTTTCTGTTTTGCAGTACTTTTGAGTGGCCAGTTCATACAGGAGATAAAAGGGACCTCCAGAGGCCATCTGGTCCAACCCCCTGCTCAAACAGGGCCAAATAGACCCAGTTGCCCAGGACCATCTCCAGTTGGCTTCTGAATATTGAAAGGATATTCAAGGACAAAGGATGGAGTCTCCACAGCCTCTCTGGGCAACCTGTGCCAGTTACCCTCACAGTAAAAAAGTGCAGGTACGGAGTCCAAGCCTGCTCATGACAACCACATCCAGTGTTGGTGCTCTCAGAGCACTCGGTACAAACTGCACCAGGAGCTCACCGTAGTACTTCGGTGGCAACCACACACACATTTGGGAAAGTCACTGTCCTGACCTTTCGCTGGAAAGCCTCCCTTGCACACTTAGGGGCAGATCTTCAAACATCAGTCTTTTTATTGTGTTTAGAGGTATTTCTAAACATAATTAAAGCCTTTCGGTGCTTGAATACCAGTGCACATCTGAAAACACCATTCATGACAGTCAGAATGGCCCCAAATTGAGAGGGCAGGTACTTTCAAGCACCTTCTTCAGGCCCTTGATTTTTATTCCTATGATGTGAAAGGGCCCAGTGAAGAGGCTGAAAGTCCTTCCTTTGAGGTTTAGGAGGCTGAGGGAAATAAAGAAGTGGAGTTACTGGGTCACCCCCTTGGTGGCCCCCCCTGCCTGTTCCACAGACTGCAGCTGATGGAGACAACCCGGAGCAGCCACCCAACAATGCGTGGGGTTGCAGTAGGCGCTGACTCCTCTGCTGCAGCCTTCGAGGCATCAGTTTTCATCACTCTCTGTCTTGCTGGTTTATAAAGAGCAGCAAAGACCATTTTGGGGAGGGGGGGGGAAGGAAAAAAAAAATTATTCCAGCAGTGTGAGGAAAACTTCTTGTCAGTAAAAGACATTTTATGTACTGCCTGTGGCAGCACACAGGGTGTGTTATTTACTGCTCCTGCTTCACGGACATATTATACTGCTGGTTCAGGTGCCACCATCAGAGTGCAACTTATCACCTAGTGACTCACAGCATCCTAGAGGAAAGATGACAGCAGAAACTCATGACATTTCTTTAGCGCTCTGGTGACAGGTCTGCAACAGCTACAATTAAAGACACTAGGATTTCTTGTCAACAGTGCATTTGTGCTGCAGAGCCAGTAGTTATTTGTACACAGAGGCAGGCTAAGTGGTGAATAAGAGGGGGAAAAGTGTTGCAGTCATATCTCACCCCCTTTAGATCCAGAATTAGCTAAGAAAAATACAAGTTTTCTGACAGAAAACACTCATTTGAGGCAAACAAAACAAACCATGTGATGTGTGGGATCTGATGCACCAAGTAGCCAGGCAGAGAGCCCTTCCCCTGCCAGCTCATGGGCTCCTGGGGCAGCCACCAGCCAGCCATGCTGGCTGCTAACCCCGGCAGCTGGGGCACACGCTGCTCTGATCCTCCAGAAACAGGCCTGTTTCTTTCTTAACTTCTCCTCCAAGGAAAAGTAAAATGTCTGATCTTTTTTATTTTCTTTTGTCCGAATACAGCAAAAAATATGTAAAACCAAAATGGTTTTTTGGTTTTTGGTTTACCAATTTTTGGTAAAACCAAAAATGCCACATCACGCACAACAGAAATCGTGAGTCCTTCACAAATCTATTCAGAGGGCCCAGCCCTGGCTTGGTGAAAAAGAAAATAATTTAAAAATGAGTGGAGGCAGGAGCAGCACAAACAGGGCACTGGGAAACTGGGCAGAAAACAGGGAGGGGAGAGGAGGAGGAGAAGGCTGTGCTTCAGAAATTATCTTCACCGCTGCAGCAGAGAACAAGTGGCTTGTCATTTGTCATGTTAGACTGAAGACTTCTACGCTCCTCTGTGTGATGGGCAGAGAAAGGGAGTAGACAGGAAAGGCTCTCGCTTTGCTCAATTAGCACAGGTTTCACAGAATTAGTCAGACCAGAGCCTTCTGGTCCATGCCTCAGGGGCCGCTGCTGCATTGTTCCCCTTGTGAACATTATTTCCTACCACTTTGTCCAGCTGAGTTTTAAATTACCCAAGTGACGGCATTTCCACAACTTCCCATAGAGACTCTGCCATGATGTAATTTATCTCAGAGGTTTTAGCCGTCTTCCTTATATTTAGGATGAAATTAAGAAAATTTATGCTGCTAGTTCTCATTATCCTGTCCTTGGAGCACTCTCAGCCATTCTCCTCCCTGCCTGAGATTTACATGCTTCAGATACTTGTAAATAGCTGTTCTCCTCCACAGTTATTCTTTGGCCAAAGCACACAAATTTATTTTAATCTTTATAAATTAGCCCAGGCTGCCCTTTAATCATTTATCTTGATCTCCTCTTGGTTCTCCATCTTCAAGGCGGTCAGAAGCAGCTGGGTATCTGCGAGCAACATACCACAGTGCCTGTTCCTTTCAAAACCAGCAGCAGATCTGCTCTTCTTGGAGCATCCAAGCCAAGCCTGGGCAGCACCGAAGTCTCACCCCTCAGCTCTGCCGTACAACAGGTTTTCACGAGGTACTGGGCTGCTGCAAAGATTAAATCTAGATTGCTATAGTCAAGCTCGCTGTGTTGCTCACTTTCGAAGGTCTCTCTACCCATTTGCTGCGTCCCCAGCGTGGTGGGGCTTGCGTGAGGAGCACCATGCTGACTGGCATGGCAAGAAGGAAAGGCGAGACATTTCCAGAGTTTCAACCAAAAAGTCAGGGTCTCCAGCTGAGAGGAGGGAAATGCACTGTAACACGCTCACTGCTTCCGCAGATCTGAGCACAGCAGGAGGCATGAAAAATGCACTGAGCTACGGGTTATCCTCAAGATACCTCCCACTTCACTTGGAAGGTGCCAAAACCTGTAAATTCACCCATTTGAATACAGTTACCAAATAAGATTTCACACAGCACCCTCACCCTTTACTGACACATATCCCCATATATCTCATATTGACAGAGATATCTTATCCTTCAGTGTTTTTCCAGTTGCTAATTCTGCAACTGCTTTAAAAAAATAAACCCTTGCGTCTACCATGATTAATTCATTCTTCATAAGTCCAGGCTGTTTATTGCTCTTTGTTCATTTATGCACTAGCTGTTTACAGATTCTCTTTTAATATTAGTTCTGTTATTTGCTAGAGACTGAAGTCATATTTACCATATGGTAATTGCAGAGATGACATGGACAACAAACAGTGGAAGCTGAGCTGCCAGGGCAATTACAGTAAGTGGCAGCAGTCTCCAGGCTATCTGCTGCCCCACCTTCATTTCTCCTCCCCGCAACCCTCTCATGGCTTTCCTTGTGGGCTGTATAAAGCCATATGCCACTCTGATCTCCATAGCACAGGCAGGCAGAGATTTGTTCTTCACTACGGCATTGCCAGACAGGATCACTCACCTTTTTCCTTTCAGTCTGTGTTTCAGCTGCAGGTCTGCTCTCCCTGGCTGGCCACCCCACCCTGTCCTGTCAAGGGTGGGTAATCTGAAATATTGTCTGGAGCTAGTCACTCTCAATACCCACAACTTCTCCCTCACTGTTACAACAGCACTAACTTTCTCCTCTGCCCCATCCATGGTCTCAATGTGTCTCAAATATTTCACCGAGGGAGTCGCAAAGGACCAGATTTCACAGGGTAGTTAGAAACTTAATGGAGCAGCCCTTTAACCTACTTGGACACCTTGGCCTCATTGAAATCACAGATTTTCCACTGGACACCTAAACATGATTTAAAATTCCAGCAGAAAACCAAACAGATGACTATAAGAGGCCACTGCTGTCTTCTCCAAAGAAAGACATGAGGTGTATTTCTTGGTTCCTGAGAAGAGCACTGGGCAGGTTCCATAGGGTCAAAATATCAAGATTACCTATATGTGTATGCCAGCTTGGGTGCAGTGTATAGAACAAAGCACCTTGTCTGAAAAGGATGAGGCTCCTCCCTTGCCATTTCTAACATGCCTGCAACGCTAGTCTCCTAATTCCCCAAGTATTAGATACTAGTGAGGAACATTTGAAAACTGGATGCAGGGCATCATATATTGGAAGAATTTCCTAGCAAAATACATCATAATCACGCTGTTGTTTACCTCCAAAGTGGAAGAAATAGCATTTTTGTTGTATTCAGAGCACTACTTAACACCAGTTTCCCTTCCTTGAGCCTCCCCTCCAAAATCCTCCTTTTACACAAAGTCATCTTAAAAATGAGGACTATCCTTTCAAGCCCAGTCAACTTGCATACCATCAGCTGAAGGCTGGCAAGGGAGAAGAGAGAGAGGGTCCTTAGGACCAGATTTCCTCTGGCATAAATCAGCATAGGTCCAACGAGCCCAAGTCAGCCGAGCCAGCTTATTCTACTGGAAGAGCTGCCTGAGGAGCTTTGGCAACATTTCATATAACATAAATCTCCAAAAGGAAAGCTTCATCTATTTCCTTTTTGCAACTCACGTCACACATATCAGCTGGGGGGCATCTTCCTGCTTCCTCCATACCCACTGTATTCCCGTCCATCCCGCCCTGGTTCCTCCCTCCTCCCAGTGCACCATGCTGGCCCCGGGTTTGCTACAACTAGTCCTGCCAACAGGAGCAGCTGAGTCATGGGAGATGACCACACCAGCCAAATGCACTGAAACGAGGCAAGGGAAAGAGAAAATCCTCCTTCCCTCAACAACACCAGACCCCAACAAATAAGGCCTGGAGTCTCTCTTCTCCACCACGTGCCCAGTGTCACCTTGGATCAGCATCCTGAAGTGCCTTGTCCTGAAGGTACATTGACAGGAGTCACTGGCTTAATGTAGGTACTTGGATAACGTGCCCAACCCATGCAACCACCCGGTGTACGGTATATTTAAGCCACTGAGGCAAAGAGAGAGAATAGCCTCCTGTCCTGCCACTGAGGGGCACAGCCTCCATTATGGATGCTAGTAGTCCCACATCTCCATCAGTTTTACTGAGGAGCTTGAGTCCCCTTCAGGCACTGCAGAAATTATCTTTCCATCCATTTCTGCAAAGACAAGATTAAAACTGAGATGCGCTCTACTTGCTTTGAAGTCCAAATCTCTCCTAAGACAAGGCTAAGGCAAGAAAATTGCAGGGTCTCTCTCTCGCTGGGAGTTTCAGTGAAGGACTGGCTTGAGCAACAGCTAAGGCAGGAATGAACAGCCTATTTTCACACCCTTGCTCCACACTCAGCCCCCATCCCCTGCTCCCTCAGCCCAGAGAACCTCTCCTGCCCATCCCTACTTCTGTGGTGGTGCCCTCAACCCAGCTCTTCCCTGCCATCGCTGATGACAGTAACTCCTGTCATCTGGGAAACCTGTCAAAAGTGATGGAAAAACACGTTGCCCAGAACAGGAGCAACAGTTCCCAAACACCAGCGGGTGAGAAGCAGTGGAACAAGGAGAGCATTACCCGGTGCAGAGCCACCATTACTGTTTCATTCAGGTCAGTGACACAAATGGGTAAAAGAACAAGCACAAAAGGTCTTCAACAAAAGGACAGTCACTTTTAAAGCCATGCAAAGCCTTGAAATTAATCTGTTTTGCAGATAAATGAATAAAAATGGGTTTCCAAAGAATTCGAGCCCTGTATCCCACCAACCCTCCACTCTGTAGTAATCCTTCTTCTGCCCATTCTTCACAAACGCTTCCATGCTCCTTCCCCTGACCCTTTCTCCCACAGCAGCACCCCTGTGGTCCTCCCCATACCCAGCTACCAGCCAAGCAGGCCCCGTAACACAGCCCCTTCTGAGTCCCCTGTGCTGGCCAGCCAGTCAGCAAGCCACCAGCACCACTGGTGCATCTTTCATGAAGTGCATAAGAACGTGACACCTCAGAGACCACCACCCTTTTGCCTGAGACAATTGCTGCCAGCTCACCGTGCCTGATAGCTGTTGGCTCCCATACAGATAACTTGCAAGTTACAACCATGCCACCTCTTCATGCTGTCTCTGCAACATGAAGTAGATGAGGCTTCTGGAATCCTCCACAATCAAGCACAACTCCCACGTCCCCTTTCACAACTCCCATGGCCCCTCCCTCAGCCTTCTCCTGGAAATCAACTTTGGTCAGAGGGACAGAGCTGGTCAACCAGGCCAAAAGAAGCTCAAGGCTAACACTAACAGAAAGCCCCCAGACTCAGGGTATTTTATCTAGTGAGCATTGCAAATGTTTTAAATTCTATGCTGTGCATTTGTGCAATCTGTGGAACTCAATGCCATAGGAAACAAAACAGGTACTGGAAGACTCAAAGGAAAAATAGATGTGCATGGAAACACTCAAAATATCCATAGATTCACCAGCCAGGATCCGTCCCTCCTCTTGCTCCAGAGCATATTTCAACCTTACCAGTTTTTGTGAAACTCGCTCACGTGCATGTACAGTGAAAGCTGGAAAGACCTTTCTTAACTGAGCACCTGCGTCCTGACTCGGCCAACCTCTTCCTATGTCCCAGCAGCCAAGTCCATATGGACCTGAGAGACAGGCAGAAAGCCACACACAGAGGACAACGTGGAGTCGAACGTGTGAGGGATGATGCTAAAAGACTTGGAAGCTAGAGGGCAAGAAGCTGTTGAGGGAGGTGGGGAGTTGGGGCAGTTACTGGAGAACCATGAAGAAATCGATATATTTAAGGAAAAGCAGAGGAGGAAAAAGGCCAGAGCTGGGGGATGGAGGGGTGGTTGTGACTCACTGGGATGCATGAAGCAGCAAGGAGACGGATCTAGGCAGGAAACAGGCAAGCTGGCAGTTTTTTGGGAGTGACGTAGGTGCACCAAGTGCAGCTGAACATCTTCTCACCTTCAGTCTCCCGGTGCGATTCCCCAGAGGGGAGGCAGCTCCGTCGTGCTCTGAAGGTTAAGCTGTGCCTTCTGCCTGGCACAAGAGCACAGTGCAGCCAATGGGTAAAACTGCCTACCTACTTAAAAGCAAACCCCAACACTGCCAGGAGGGACAGGCTTTATTTTTAGCTGGGACACCAGCAGGGTCACTGCTGGTGCTGCATTTCCCCACGGAAGCCAGGGTTTCATGAAGTGAGCCGTGTGCGCAGGGTCACTGCGGGGGAAACATCTGTCAGGTCAGCTTTGGGGAGATGGATTATTTAAGTTGGAGAAAAGGAAACATTTACTAGAAGAAGTGAACCTGAAACTACTCTGGAAGGTTAAAACGGAAGGAAAAAATGATGCTTAAAGAGTCAGAGCAGGTGGTAATTTATGTGAGGGCAACGTCTAGTGCACCCATCTCGAAGATGCTCAGACAGGAGAATACCCCATCATGTCTAACTCTGCTTGCCTCCTATAACCCAAGCTTCGAAAGGCTCATTCTTGTCTGGGGGCTGCCAAAACCAAAGCAGCAGCACATCATTATACCTCGTCGGAAACCTTCGCCAAGGCAAAGCACACACAGAGAGACCAACCTTGCCTTGCACCTTGAAGACAACAACACGGAGACCTCCACCTCACCCTGGACCTCAGGTCTTCACGCAGGGCCCCCCACTTAGCCCCGAGGCAGGCAGCTCCCCCAGGACTCACATGCTGGACAAGCGCAGCACCCTCAGCGAGTGCAGGGCAGCAGCACAAACTTGGCCCACCGTGGCCTCGTGAGGACAAGGAGTCAGGTCCTCGCCTGCTAGTGGGCTTCGTGGGTGCAAACCTAATAAAACAGCTGGCACCGCTCCCACTTGCAGTGCCAGGGAATGCAGTCTGGAGGGTTCAACATGGAGAGATTGTCGTTGATGAAGTGCTGAGTGCTAGTGTGAAGCTTTCAAGTGACTTGAGAGAATTGAGAGCAGAGGGGAAGTTCTCATTTTATTCTCTTCTTGAAGAACCTGAGTCCATTTGGCATGTTGCGTCTGAGAAATAGCTTGGCCTAGACTCTCTGTTTACTTATTATTATTTTTTAATCAAGACCAACCCCTGTACATATTCATGGGAAGATTTTCTATTAAAACTTATTTTGTCTTTTTTTTTTTCCTCCTGATTCTTGTGCCTCTTAATAGCTTAAGAAGTGCTTTGCAGACCCCATCACTCTTAGGTTCTTTGCAACTAATTAACATTCAGGACTACCTGTCTCAAGAGCAGACTTCAAGGCTGAACCAACTTCAAGCCTTAACTGCTGCAGGCAATTCAGGCAGCAGCTTTACAGGTGGAAGCAGGGCTTCTTAAGCCAACCTAAACATTTTCCCCCTCTGGTCGCTTGTTACCACTCTGCACTAGCTCTCCCCTTTTTTGCTGGCATAACTGTTTGCATGGCTATGCCATGAATAAGGACCAGTAACGGATCTTAAGCTGGACCCACCACCTGGCCACACGTGCCACTGTGCCAGTGCCCTGCAGGTGGTGGGATAGGAGCAGGAACAAGCAGCTAGGGTGGAAAGGCTGTAGAAACCAAGGTACAAATGACAAGCATTAGCTGTATGGGCAGAGGCGGGTTTGCCTCTTGCAGCATTAAATCCTGCAACACCTCCTGGACCATTTAACAGCCTCATCCCGCTATGCAGAGACACATCTCCACCTCCATTTTTCCCACCCAATGTGCGTGTTCAAGGGTCACTGAGTAATCCCAACCAAAACCACAGAAGAAGATAAAGGTGCTATTAAGGTGAAATTTAAGTTCAACATCACAATATTACTTCCTACCACGGAAGGTCCACCTCAAGGTGGTAAACCAAGACATCCAGGCCTTAATGCCTCAAAGAGCAAACAGTATGGAGGGAAAACGGACAGCTTCTTCACTGTGGTGGTGCAACCCCTTCTCCCTTAGGCCACTCGGTGCTTGGCACAATTTCTCCCCACCTGGGCCACCCAATAACCCAACATAAAACAAGAAAGAACACGAAGGACAATGGACCACAACGTTATGGCAACCCCTCAGCGCAACCAGTCCTGCTTCCCCTATCACTTTGAAACAGCCGGTAATTGATGACCCCCTAACAATACCTGGATTGTGGCCCAAAGAAGAGGGAGGTGACATTCACACAGAGCATTACTCCAAGTCCCCATCTGTCACCAGCTGGTGTGGACCAACAGAGGCAGCGCTGCCTTCCCCAGTGTGGCTGTGGGGAGCTGTGGCGCTGGGGCAGAGGTAGGTTTCACAGCCTGCCTGGACCCTTGTGACAGACTCTCTCCTACCATGGCTCACACTGAGGGAGGCAGGACACATCCAGAGTGAGCTGCAGCCCTTTTTCCCCTGCTCTGGCCCAGGGAAGGAAACCAGCCTTCACCAGCAGACAGCATATGAACACACCGGCAGGGCACCTTGCACTGGAGGCTCCCGTTCACTCCTGGACGTGTCACCTTCAACACCACCTCAGCAATCAGACCTAAGTGCCCTCTCACAGGTACATCTCTGCATCGCTACATTTCTTTTGATTGAAACCATATTCGGCGTTGCTGCTGGAGAGTGCTGCCGTTTGCTTTGAGATGGCCTCCAAGTACCAGCCTAGGAGAGGGTGATGATGAGAGCAGTGGCAATGCCGTTTCAAATGTCTATAGTTTCTAGAACTCTTTGACACCTCCCCAGTTGCAAAACATGCCCAGCAGCATAGGATATTTAGGATTTTTGATTGCTCTCGACCTGGCTGTCTCTGCTGCTGTCCTGAGTTAGGAGGCTTAGGTAAAAAGGCAGCAGAGCAGAGGAAGTCCAGTTTTGCAGCCTTGAAATAATCTGCTAGTGAATGGAAATGCTGAATGGAAACAGAAGCTTCCCCCTAAATCTGAGTGCTCGGGAGAAGCTCCCTGTTTTATTATGATGGAAAATCCTCATTGGAGTGTTTTGTTAGAAAACAAGCCATCATAAAAGAAACGTTAAGAGCCCTAAGCTCCCCTCTCTCCCATGATGTCAACTGTCAGAGACATCAACGACAGCTCAGCTGTGTGATCAAAGGCTCCAGCAAGCGGATTTTAAGACAGAATTACCAGAAAATTGAGAGTTGAAGGAGCATGGGGGCATGATCATCACCTGTTTATAAATGCGTCTTACGGGGTGAACTAATTACTTTACAATCCTGTACCACGGGAACAGCAGCAGCTGCGTCTTCTCATTGCGACACTAGCAAGATGGGGCAGTGGTGGTACCTTCCGAATGGCATGACACATCCCTGCCATCCAATGCTTTGCTACTCCTGCAAACCCCTGTGACAGAAATGCCTAGAGGGGAGACCGGGAGGTCATCGTGTTGAACGTTGTGCACACACACCGTGATGGCCCTCAACCAGAGCTTGCAATTTAAAGCATTAAGGCAGAGGGAGCAGAGGGGTAGGAGGGCAGCCAACTGCTGTCTATACCACGTTAGTCCCCAGGCGGCCCAGCAGCCCAGTGAAGCTGCAGGAGACTCGAGGTAGTTCCTGGATTTCACCCTGGAGGCGAGAAGGGACAGCAAGCTCATCTTCAGTCCCAAGCCCCACAGCCCCATGTCACTGAAGTCAGCCAATGCAGGACCATGAGCTCAGCAGCACAGAAGGTGTTTTAAAGGCGTCCCAAAACCAGCTTATGATCTCGCATATCTCTCAATGCATGAAACTCTTCAGGACAAAGACTATAATTTATTAGACATTTGTATGGCACTTCAAAATGTGGGCCCCCAACCGGGCTGATGCCTTTAGGAGTTACCATTATCTAAACAGTAAATCAACAATAGTATTAATCTATGCCACAAAACCTAAACGCAGTGGGTGATGGTAGACAGAGCATCACAATAATCAATTTCCTGGCTTCAGAAATTTTTTTTACCCTATTAAGATGTTTTTGTCTGTGTAATTTAATTTCCTTCACTCTTTTTTTTTT
>KZ506586.1:111288-129591 GCA_002844005.1 Limosa lapponica baueri
GTCTCTTCCTTTAAAAATCTGGGACAAAGTGAAGAGTGCCAGATTGTCTCTTCCCCTGAGCAGTTAGAAGAAAGCCATTCTTCCCTCCAGGAGACTCTGATCCTGGTTTATAAAAATCAGGGGGGAAAAGGAACTATAAAGTAAATTAACATCAGCTGTTAATGAAAGTTAACAGTTTAATTAAGGGAGTGAGCGGCTTGTGCATGGAGAGATTGGAGAGATGCATTTATCTCTAGGATACACGTGGCCTCTGTCCAGGTCTGGCAGGACCCAGGAAACACATTTGGACAAGCTCTCCTGGTGCAGGGTCTGGCCCCAGACCGCTCTGGTGATGGTGGGAGGGCAGAGACAGTCTCCCTGGGAAGAGGCCTGCCATTGGGACTCCATACAAGGTCTGCTACCACTCTCAGCACCAAAGCCTTGACTTTAGGTCTCTAGTTATGTCACTGAACTGTCCTTCTGATATGTGTTATGTTTTTTGATTAAGTGGGTGATAAAACATTGTTTATCCCTTAAAGTATTAGTTGATTCAGGTTCTCCTAAAAGTTGAGTTTACGAGAGAATTATCCCTTGTTTCAATGTTTAAAAAAAAATCGCACAACGACAAAAGAACATTGGCTGATGCAACATATACCTATATATGCTTAGATCCTGAAGAACACAACCCGCGTGTTCTAGATGCACCATCACAGCCTGAAGCAGTGCCACAGTAATGCTCCGACAACATGATACCACCTTCAGAGCAGTCAAAAGGATTCAGACGGAAGGAAATTAATTTGTGGAGGAGAAAGGCACAAAAGACATGTGCACAAAAGACAGGGTGGTCTTTCACAGCCCGGCTTTTCTTTCTAAAGGGGTTTCTTTTTCACACAATATGTATTTTGTCCTGTACTTTGTACACAGTCCTACCTTCAGACTCTACCCTGTCTTCTGCCACCTTCTGTACACCATCTCCAACCCGCTCATGCCTCTTGCCACACGTGCTCTTTAAACCACCCTTCACGGTGTTGCTGTGGGGACGTGGGTTTAGCTGTTGCTTTTTGTCAACACGTTACATAAACTGTGAGCTTGGAGTAGCTCTGTCTTTCTCTCCATGATAACTGATTTGTGTCCCATAATGTGCAGGAGAAGATTTGCTCTGAAGAGTCTCAGGCTGCCCACCTCCCACCCTCAGCACCCTCCTGGTGCTCCTGGCAGAGGGTTGCCATGGCCATTTCACACAGCCTCTGGTCTGTGTGGTTTTTCACATTCGTTTTTGCACTGCTGGCCACCTTGCAGCTACAGAGAAATACCTCCCACTTCCAGGGGTCCCAGTCACACAGAGCTGCTCAGAGAATTGCTATCCAAATACACCGACCTCACCCCAAGGGTCACAAGCAGAAACACCAGGTCTCCACATACCGGTAGGAGATTCGTCAAGGTTCACAGCTGCAGCAGCCACCAGAACCAGGTTTGACAGAGCAGCCAGACATCACTCGGCACAGCTGGGCAGACGAGATCCAGCTGGCAACACTCAGTTTCTTCCTGTAGAGCCCCAACAGGCTGGGTGCCCCCCTCCGCCCAGGCATCCTGAGCCTCTCCTTCCTCTCCCCCCCCATCTGCCTTATTTCTCCCAACAGGGAAATTAAGATTTTTGGGAACTGATACCCAGCTACCAAATTTCCCCAGTGGGCTAGCAGGTCCCAGAGCCATGTGAGGGACCACCAGACAAGCACAGATAGATACCTGCTGGCAAAGGCAGACTACACAGCTTCCTTGCCTCAGAAGCCCAGGACACAAGTCAAAACAAGGGCTCTCAGCAGGTATGACACATGCAGATTAAGTGCCACAAGCTCTTTACAAAGGGCTAAACCATGAGAAAATGCCTTTTACCTTGATGGGAAGAGCAGCAGAACCTCATGCAAACACCAGAGCTCAGAGGAAAACAAGACCCAAAGGCTGGCAGCAGGCAGGAGCTGGAGGCAGAGCCGTGCTCCCTGCAGCGTGGGCAGGAGCTCGAGAAGCAGCTTTGCGGTGCTCAGGGAGGCCCAGCTCACCTGTGCAGCGAGTGGGTGCGTGCTCAGAGCAGGCTGTCCTGCAGGGTGGGAGCAGGGTGGTGACAAGCTGCAGGTGGGGTCCAGCCCCCTGCCTCCTGGGAGTGTGCTGCCTCTGTGGAGGGCAACGAGTGATGCCAGGGAGCAGGTTCTGGTTTGGAACCAGGCCAAAGGCATGGCCTTTGCCGTGCCCTAGGAGTGTCCTGCAGGAGTCCTTCTGGGATGGCAGAGCTCTCACCCCCGTCCTGCCACCAGCTCCCTCCTCCTGCGGACAGAGCATCTGAGAACCTATATAAGCCCCCCAGCCACTGCCTCCACGTGCTGTTTCCTGCCCCAGCCTGCAATCAGCTCACATCTCCTGCATCCACAGTCCTCAGAAGGGCCTGGATTTACTCCTGAACTGGGAGTCAAAGGTACTGACAACACCCAAAGCAATTTCCGGGTGCATTTCCCACCACCCACGTGGCAGAACAGGCTCCTGAGTCCCAGCAGTGTGCAGACCAACCGACTTGACCAGGACCCAGGAGACCTGCTGTAGCTTAGTCCAGGAGCTTCAGCAGCACCAGGGAACTCCTCGAATACAATGGGGCATTACTCATCTCCCAAGGCTGCTGCAAGGGCTGATTGCCTGACACTTGGCTGCAATACCCTCCAGAGGGTGAAGGTGTGGCTCAGCGCACTCATTATGTGGATCATTACAGAAGTTAGTATTTACTAGACAAGGGAACCGGCGTCCCAGGAGCAGCAGTATCTCGAAACAGCCTCCTCTCCTAGCATCATGTGGTTTTGCTCTCACTGCAAAAGCAGCAGGGCCTGCAGTGCTTGGATTCCCTTTCAGCTGGTTCTGCTCTGAACCACTGCGTTCCCCCTTTAGCTGCCGTCCCTACTGCCACCGTCTCACTGGTTTCAGCTGCATCTAGACCTATGGTATTCCACTTAACATCTTTCTAGTGCTTCTTCAAGTATTTTCTTGTTACTGAGAAGGAGAGTGGATGGATGGCTCCATGTCCCCCAGGACACAGGCAGAGCACTGTGACAGCTGCCGGGGGGACTAGGAATAGCCAAGCCATCAGCTGCCACAACCACCCCTGGGGAAAAGACAAAGGGTCCTCTCTTCTCCACTGGCTGGTGGAGTGTTATCCCCTCTGCCCAACATTATCCTGTGGATCAGTGTACCTTCAGGCATCCAAGCTGCCCTCTGTCGGCTACTGCACTCAGAAGCCTGGCAGCAAGTCCCTGGCTCCGCCGTGGGCTCCCAGGGGAGGTGATGGGCATAGCTCCCCTCCCACCACACTCTAAGGGTTTTAATCCTATCCTGTAACGGTGTGCAGGGACAAGAGCATACAATAGAGCCATGAAGTAAAATGCCTTCAGAAAGACAGAAACCAGGTAACACTTCTTATCTAGGCTCTGCATAGACACATTTTTGTCCTCATTTCTTTATTAGTAGTTTCATGGTTTACTGCCTTCGTGAGACAGAGAGGCGCTGCCATGTGGTCAGCGGACAGGCTGCAAGAACAGCTCTCTTGTTGGACTTGTTTGGTGCATGCATTGAGATTTTTTAAGTCCTTTCCCAGCTTCCACAAACAATGAATGCATTTTCAAAGAAAGGAAAAAAAAATAAAAGAGAAAAAAAAAATATTATTAGAAGGAGCAAAGCCTCAATAAGTCCCATCACTTCCCCCAGCTGCTGCTGTGTCTAATCATTTTCATAGTGTATCAGGAAGTATGAAATCAGCGATTAATTTTATGACTGCGATTTTCATCACAGAAGGTAGGGACATGAAATCTTTCTCTCCTGAATGCAGCTGCAGGTTCATTCTCAGCTACCGAGTCACCTCTCTTACCTCAGGTACCACTGGGGAAAACAATGGGACAAAACACTCCAAACCAGGTCACCTCTTTTCTTTGATGAAAACACGCAGATGAGTGGCAGTCCTTGCTACAGAAACCTCCCAGGATGCTGAGACACTGAGCAGGGGAAGTTCCCTTCACAGATTTCTCACCAGCACACAGTAAATAAGACGTGTACACACTTCCTCCAGGGCTCTGCTGCCTGGAAAAGGCTCTTGCACATCTCAGCAGCAGCGAGGGCAGAGCTCTGCGCCCAGGCACCCTGGCTGTGAAGCATCAAGCAGACGCTGTCTTAACTGTCTGAGCACTGCACTGCTCTTGTCCAGGACAAGGGTCTCCACATCTCGTAGGACCAATTAATGAACTTTGGACAGCCTTCTCTGAGCTGTTGGAGAATCTGAGGACAATTCATCCTCACTCCCATCCTCAGATGCCAATGTGGAACTTTTTCTTCACCCAATGCATTTACAGAGACAAGTGCAATGAGGTCCCAACCAGCCCAACATTACTGCAGTGCACGGGGGGAGATGCAGTGGACTTCCAGTCGCTTTAGCAGAGTACAGATTATGATGAGATAAAGCCAAATCCTGATCCCATGGAAGTTAGCAGGAACTGTGTCACTGTGAGCTGTATAGTCCACATTACACTATGGAAGCCGCTGAAGAGCCTGGAGGAGCAGTGCAGGGCAGCGGAGGGCAGGAAGTGAAGTGTGCTGTGTCCAACACCTTCCAAGGGGAATTCACAGAAGCAGAATGAAATTTGGACTCTGTCCAGAGCATCACAGCCACGAGCCCCCGTGTGGAGCATAACAGACCTTTAATGACAACTGCTGAGCTGATGTCTGCTACTAAAAGGCAAGATCACAGACAAACAGGTCATTGGTTTGCTCCTGACCTTGAACTGGACTGGAAGCTATTACAGTCCCACTGGCACTGTCTCAGCATCTCAAAGAGAAGAGTGCAACATGCACGGAGACCTCCTGACACAGCCTGCATCCCCCTTGATGCACTGCAGGACCTCCTCCTTCACACATCAGCCCAGTCCAAGGTCACAGGCCACCCTGGCATTACACTCTGTTTATTATTTAATGAAGCCAGTTGGGAAGGGGACTACCTGGGGCAGCAACAATTCTCTTACTTCCCTGGCATGGGATGGTGTTAGCCAGCCTGGGTGAAGTGACAGTCCTGCAAGGCACCTGCCTTGACCCCATCCAGAAGGGAAGGCCAGCGTGGGCCAGATTAGTGCATGTGGATTCTTGTATTGGTTGGCTTCCACCAGTGTCCAAACTGGACTGAGTAGCTCAGAGCACTGGGACAGAGAGAAACCCTTGAGCCAGGATACAAAATTAAATCAAAGTTTTATGGGCTAGGATGAAAGGGGAAGTACTTCAAAGACCACAAAGCATTAATTTTCCTTTTTGCTGTGTTTTTTCCTTCCCCCTTGTTTTAATATGATGGATAACCTAATAATGACGGGCAGTTGCTCTGACTGATGTGTACACCCAGGATAAAGGAGAGCAGGAAATTGGATCTGAGGCTCTACACTGTATTTCAGTGAGTTCTGGAGCCACCAGAAAGACACACTTGGTCAGATTGCTAATGCCATCACATTTCCTGCAGCCACAGCCATGCGGCCCTGCATTCAATTTCCTGCCATCACTTGTGTCTAACATGCAGCCGAAGAACAGGAGTATGAAGTGTATCTGATTTGGAGATGTACACGAATGAGGCACAAGTTCTGACTACAGTAGGAAATTGAACTGTTGATGAAAACAGTTTTCACCAGGGAGCCTCCTCCTCCTCTCCTAGCCTCCTCCATTCTGTGTTGGCTGGGGCTTAATATCCCAACTATTGCCTCTTTCACCAAGACATCAATTAACTGTTTTAATACTTGCTTTTCCACCCCACTTTTTCTGTCTATTGTGAAGAAAGCTCTCTCACTGCGCATGGAGCCCCTTCCCCTCTCCCTTTCTCCCTCTCCCAGCTGCTCTGTGCCATGCCAGAGGTAATACACTGAGCACACAACCTTAGCTACCGTCACTCTGCCTCCTTCTACATCCTACAGGAAAAGCTGGTTTGCTAAAGGGGATGGAGAAGGGAGGGGGACCACAACAGGGCAGGGTAGATTTTCTAATACGTAGTAAAACCTCCTTTGGGTTTGGATCTGGCCTTGCAGGAGCTATGAGCTGGGAATCTATTCCTTTTGTGGGCTTTTTGGGTCCTCAAAGTCAAATCCCATCACATGATTCCTCAGCTGTTAGGCAGGCAGGAGGACACTCTTCCAGAATGACCACAAGACTTGTGAACGCAAAGCCAGCCCTGAGGTGGCACTGGGGCACTGAGTCCTGGATTCAGCCCTGCTGATATTTTGAAGGAGATGAAGCCTGTGAATCCCAGCCTGGAGAAATGCATTGCTACTGGTGCCTCTCTCTGAACTGGACTCAAACAACTCCATATCCTAGAGGTTTTGGAGTCCAGACCCTGGTTCACAGTCCTCACCCATCTCTTGCTACAGCCAGCTATTTGCACTTCTAGATTACAGCCTGGATCCAAGTCAGAAGCAGTGAAATACTCAGGCAAGGTTTTTGCTCAAGTACAGCCAGCCAGTCCTAAGCAAAATACCCTGGATATTTTATGAAAACAGTGTACTTTTATTTTAGATCTATGGGTTCGACAAACATCTGAACATGCATGAGTTTAAACTGCTTTACAGCTTTGGGGAATCTGCACTACACCCCCCTGGAAAGCTATTTTAATTGCCACACCACCTGGAAAGCCACCCAGCAATACTATTCCTTGCCTTGCTGGCCCATCAGGCTGGACTGTAACAGACAAGATATTGATGCAGCAACCTGATGTAATCAAGAGCTATAAAAGGCAAAGCAGTAAATCATTTGGATGCAACAGTCTGTCTGTGCACCTAGCTTTTTTTTTTTATGTTTTCTAAAACATCCAATAAACAAAATTGTATTTAACTATTAACAGTCACACAGCAATTTTCCTTGCAAAACTTGTGCTTTCGCTAGCAATGGGTAGTTGTGGGGAAGGAACATAGCTAGGAAGTAGGTCAAGAAGTGTCCAGAATTAAGATTGTTTTTAAAATTTGTTTTCTTTCCTGCAGGTGGGTCATCTGAAACTTCTCTCACCATTGAGCACAGCTGTTGGAAAAGGTGGCTCTCACTAGTCCTAGGGTTAAAGAGTCAACCACATTCTTTACTGAGCTGAGATTTCCCTCAGTGCTCTTGGGGCTGACCATCAAGCACACTTATAAGACCTAAAATGAGAAATGCAGCTCTGAGGGAAGCTTGTGCGACACTAACTGGAAATGAAGAGGTAGGTCTGTCTCTTATGCCTCAGTCAGGAACATCAAGACCTGCCCTGGAGGGCAGGAGCTGCCTGGGCAGAGGCAGAAATCCTGGCTGCAGCTTTTCTCCTGAGCAGGAACTGCTGTTCCCCAGGGCCGTGAGTTCAGGTAAGCTGGAGAAATGCACACAAGGGTGCATGCCACCACAAAGGTGGTAGCAAAAGAGGTTCTCGCTAGAGGACCAGGAGGCCAGAGTCCTCTCCACAGCACAGAAGCAGGTCATGGTCCCCTTCCTGCCAGGGACTTGGTATTTCAGCACAACCCATGGAAACACAAAGCTACCTTATAGATTTCAGATACGCTAAAGCACATTTTTGTTCCAGCCCATGAGATGAGCTTTGCTTTTCCTCTGCACCTCAAGACTCTGGTCTCCAAATAAAGACTCAGTCAAGATATACAGAATGTAAATGAGATCAATAACTCCTATCAACTTTTAAAGTGACTAAAGAGACAGTTGAGGAGCTGGAAAGTACCATAGATTAGGCAGAAATTGAGGCATTTTCTCAGCTGCTTCTTCACCAGAATTCCTGAGAAGCAGGGGAAGACAGATCCTTTTTCTTTACCCATCTGACCTCAGCAATAAAACAAACCCTGAGGCCTCAGGAGGAAAAAAACAGTGCCAGCAGCTCAGGCTTTGCTTAAAAACCGTGGACCAACTCACTAGCCTCACCCCAGCAAATCCATTGCAGGTGAGTGCTATTGAACCAGCCAGGTCTGGAGGTGGGTGGATGGTGGCCAAGTGTCCCTGGCAGCTGCAGAGCTACTTTAACTTACCCCAGCTGAAAATTTTCCCCATTAGCTGACATTTAACTCCCTTGTTTTATCCAGGATTTATCAAGAAGCCAGCCACCCAAGGTGACTCATCTCCAGCTAAGCCGGAGCCAGCCAGAGCTGTCACACTGTGCGGCATTCCGGTTGCACAGGGGGGCTGTCAGTAACACAGAGTGACTGGATCCTCCCCTGCCTTATTAACCTGGGCATCAGCGGCACATTGCAGGGGGTCAGGCTGGATGAACCCCTCCCGTGCACTAGAGATCTGGACGATGAGGAGTCTCTCCCTCTCTATTGCAACGGGATGACATTCACACTAAGGCCACAGCAAAATTCAGTGACACCAGGGGATGTACAGAGCAGTCCAACCCGCTTGCAGGCAGCTACGCCAGGAGAAATAGGAAGAAAACCCCTAATTATAAGCACCTGCCAAATAACTTGCACCTTCCCCCACTCTCCTCCACTGCCTTTATAGCCTGTCTGTCTCCCTGTCAGCCTGCTCCTGATTTTCAATGGGTTAGCAGTATATTTAGACTAAGGATAAAGCTTACGTCTGAGCATGGGAATCAGAGGCAGCAGACCAGTACCCAGCAAAGCTTGCAGGAGGAGGTGGCCTGTGCTCCCAAAGGAGCCGAGCACTGTGGTCAGCAGCAGGTCCTCCATCGCCAGGCTCTGATAACGCACCCATGTATGTGTACAACAGGTATTTTACTCCATGGGCCCCCTTCCTTCTCGTCCCAAATGCCAGGCCTGGATCACAGGCAGTTCTCAGTAGAGGGCAGCAGGATGCGTTTAGAGATGGACACAGCAGGGCAAGAAGTCAGTCCAGCCTTCCGGATCCCAGAGAACAATACATGGGACAATACACTGCCATGGTCCAGATGGTGCCACCATCATGGCTTGCACATGGAGCCAGGAAGGAGCTGGCCCAGCAAAGCCCTGGCCAGGTGGGTGAAGGGAAAGGGTTTTGCATTTGGAGTTACACCAAGGGGTCCAGGGCAGCACTGCCTGACATTAATAAGCTTGGCACAGCATTAAAAAGAGGAGCAAATGGGATAGGAGGCCAAAGCAGCAGCCTTGATGTAGGACATGAAAGGAGACGTTTTGCTATCAGAAGATCAGAGACGAGGAGGCGCCTCTGGAAAAAAAAACAACAACAAAAAAATGAACGAATGGCTACAGTGGAGGGTTCAGCTGCTGAACAACCGGATGATGGGCAGGAATTTGGAAAGAGCTGCTTCTCTCTTAGAGACACACACAAACCTGCCTTTCCCTGGCTTGTTCCAGAGAGAGGAGTTATGCAGGACGGCGAAGTGGGATGAAGCTGTGTTCAAACAACAGAGCGGCTAAAAGCTGCGTAAAACCGAACTGAATACACAAGATGAATTGAACAATAACACTGAAGTGACACAGACTTTGTCACTGGGATCTCTGGAGTGAAAAAAAAAAAAGCAGCAGAAATTACTCTGTGTGGGCAGGCGATCCTCTATTTGATTAGTGGAGCCAGCATTTTTAGGCTTACTCTGAGAGCCAGATTAGCCCAAGGGCACCAGACACAGCACACGTTTTGTGGGCCAGGGATCTTCCATTCCAGTGCAGGCTAGAGCAAGTGCCTGCTCCAAAGGTGTCTTTTCAGATAAGTGGTTTGGTTCTTCTTAACGACCAGTCATAACATACGTGACAACATGAGATTCTTGTCCGAGCTGGTTCATGCATTACTAAGGAGAAAATAAACGGGGAACAGACCAAGCCCTGTTCGATGCCACAGAAAGCAAGGGTACGTACCAGCCACGGTGCGGTTCATCTTCTCCCAAAGATTTAAAAAAAAAAAAAAATCTTTGCAAAACTACACAAAACACCCAGAGTCACCCCCATCCACCACAGAAATTAAGCAGTCTGGGGGAGCACAGGAATGATTGCATTAGCCATAACTGTGCCACCCGCTTTAGGACAGGAGCTGATGAAGGCAACATCCAAATAGCACTGGGGGATATGTTTCTGCAGATAAAGGGAAGTCACCATCACTGGACTTGGCTAGGAGAAGGCACTGTGGGATTTTAGAACTGGAAGTACCTGCACAGACAAGTGAAATTTTTCAAGAGCCAAGAACTGGATAGAGTCAGGCCGCAAACACTGAGTTGTGGGAGCAACCAGTCAGTCACTGGTACAACGTGTTCTGGAACATGGCTAGCTTTCGGTAACTTCAGATTTTAAAATTAATATCTAATACTTTTTTTAACTGATCTGCTCTGTCTCAAGCATAAGTTTTGGGCCTGAGGCAGGGATTACTCGATGAGTTTAGCTGGCATGGCTTGTGCAAGAAGACAGCCTGGAGGAGGTCTAGCTCTTTTCCAAGATTTTGTGATGATGCCCATGTCTGGAGAGAGGACTCCTGAATAACCCCCATGGTTTGTTTGCACAAGATGCAAACTCTTACATCTCTGCTCAGGTACCTGCACATAGTTCTGTCCCTGCAACGTGGGCAGAGGAAGAGCTGCCCAAAGGGGTGGGTCCAGGCAGTAGTTCTGGCCCACCACCACATCCCACCTGCAATAACAGCTCGCTGAGCCCAAAAGGAGAGATGGTGGTACAAGAGGCACCACAAAGGGTCAGGGCCCCTTAGCGCAAGGGAGAAAAGAGCACAGAGCAAATAGATCTATAAAAAAAAACCAAAAGCAAAAAAAGGGCAAGCACATGAAAAAGTGAAATTGCCTTCACTGAGCTTTGGCAAATTGGCCCTGAAAAGGCAGTGTGCATCACTAGAAAAAAATTATAAGAAAGTATATGAAATATGTTCATATAAGAATATTTCATATAAGAAAATTATACTGTCCCCAAATCTGCCTCTTGTCTTTAAAATCACAAGGATTTTAGGTCCTTAACCTGCATTCCCCATTTTTTCAAGTATGGGTCACGTAGACATAGTGAGAAAGACCAGAGGGGTGACAAGAAAGGAAGCACACTGGGGATGCCTGCTGCTATGTTACCCAGCACACCCTTCCTTAAGAGGCAATCCATCTTTCCTCTGGCTGCTCTCACGCCGTGGCCAAAGCTTGCCAAAAATCACACGGGAACAAGGTGATCTCTCCCTCTGAAAAGGGCTGTTTGGGAGACACCAACATCTAGGAGCTGATGGACACGGGGCATCACCTGCTGCTGTTGGAGCTCAGGAGCTCCCTGCCTGCCGCAGTCTGGATATCTGAGCAAAAGGATCTTCCTGGCCTCATTCTGCAGATGGCTGTCTCCGGTGGGAGGCTGCAGTCACAGTGGCCTGTCAGCCCTCTTCTTTCATAGTCTTCAATACTGGTATAACCATAAGGGAGGGGTAGCTTGCATTGCCCCAGTGCTTTATCCCTAGGACACTGATAGCAATTTGGAGTAACCACTGGCAGGGGAGAAACACGAGGGCTTTGGTCTGCAAAATTGAGCTTGCTAAACATCATGTAGTCCTTGGCCAGGTGGTGATTCTGGGACACAGCCCTGCCAACGGCTGGTGGAGGACAACCCACCCATGGGGGAAAGATCTCTTGAAGAAAGGCTGGATGTTGGAGGACAGCCAGGATTTGGCCCCATGCAACATTTAAGTAAGCTTCTCCAGCTATACTTGGACCTCTGAAATGCTCTCATGTTTTGAGATGACTTCCCAGAGCAACGAGGTACTTCTGCGGGTCAGTGTGCTCTGTCTCTCCTCCTCTCTCTGTTATCCTCTGATTCCAGTGGCTGGAAACATCACCCGGGCAGAACAAGGCAAGAGCACAAGTAATTTGCCTGTGTTGTTAGGGAAATGGAAGCAGGACAACAAGCCCCAGCCCTACAAATGGTTATCTTTGAGTACATAATTCTTAATTACATACTTAAGCAAAGCCTAGAGTAATTTAGTAAGTTAAGCATGTAATTTCACTTTAACTGATGGGTAAGTCCCTAAAGCAAATGCTTATGTGTACGCAGGGCTGCTCCCTAACTCGGCCAAGGCTCGCTGGGGAGGTGGAAAGGCTTTGCTCGGGTGGCATTGGGGATGCTTCAGCAGGGTACCACACCAGTGTGCACACAAGTGGATGACAAAGCCATGCCCCAAATTTGTACAACGATCCCAGGTCACTGAGAGCACAACTCTGGATGAGAATAACCCAACTTTTACTAGAAGAAAGATAGTTGGGGGGAGACAGATGGGGGCTGAGGAGGTCTGCCCGGCCTCATCCACACACCGCAGTGGGCAGCCCTAAAGCCTCCCCAGCAACTCTGCACCTCTCCATCTGCCAGCCCGGCTCCAGCAGGCAGCCAGCTCACCTCCTCTCACCCCAGCACAGCTGTGCTGCGAGGAGTTTGTTGCACAAACCTGTCTACTCCTTAGTTTCACCATCTATAAAGTTAGGTTAAAAATAGACATCCACCTTTAGAAAAAAAAAAAATATCTGGAGATCCTTAGGTGAGTGCTGCGCAAATAGAAACTGTCATCATTAACAACCAGGTAAAATGAAAAAAGAAGGGGGAGGGGGAGGGAAAGAGTGCTATGCTGAGCTTTTTGATGGGTCTGTTGCCTGGGGGGGTGGGGTGTGGAATAAAGGGTAATCTATTAAAGCCACATTTACTCTTTGAAAAATTTCCTCGTCTCTGATCAGGCTTTTAAAAAAGAAAAAAAAAGTAGCAAGCAATGCGGGGCAGGCAGCCCCATGGCTGCCTCTGAACCTGCACCCCTCCCCAGGTGCTAAAGGAGCATCACCCGGCCCTGGGAGACAGGAACAGACCACACATCTTGTCTCAGGAGCTCCAGGGGCAGCACAGTGGCTGTGGGACCATGCTGCCTTCCAGCCCAGCTCGGCTTCCTCCACTGATACTTACTTGCTGCCCACGCAGGCTTGCTGCTCTCAGAGGGAACCCCCATACTCTTAGTGTGACATTTTCCATTTCTGCCTTCAGTCAAGTCACAAAGCTGTGCATCAAGTGAAGATACACAAGACAGAGGGGAAAGCAAGCACCATGGCTTAATTAACCTTATGGGTGACTGTCGTGCAGCAGGAGGTAGCATAAACATGAGACCAAAGAAACATCATGCTTCTGCTGGTGCCAGTACAGCGGAGAATGGACTTACAGAGCGTTCAAGGGAAGAAGCAGAGGGCTGTCCACCAGTCTCAGGCACATAAAGGAGGCTCCTGAACAACAGGAGCTGTTTAAAAGATTACAGCACTAATTGCAGATCTGCCTTGCTCGGAAGGAAGGTCACCTCAGCCACAAACAGCACCTTCACCAAGGCACAGAGAGCCACAGTGACTGGGCTGGTGCGCCACAGTCAACCCTCCTCAAACAATTCTATTCCTCCTGCTTCTCTACCTCCTAGGGGTGAAAACATCCCACGCTGTGCAGAAGGCAGTTTCTGCCTTCTTATCAGCCTACAAAGGCTAGGCAAAAAGTGGGAATAAAGGGGAATTATTCCCTTTTCCTGGATGTAGCAGAGCAAGGGCATGATCTATCCATGATTACAGAGGGAGACTGTGACAGACCTTTTCTACCTCCTTAGAAAGTAAAGGACAATTTCTTTCAAGAGCAGCATCAGTAATTTCTCCAAGGCCAATAGTCAGTTCAAACTAGACAGCACAAATGCTCATTGGCATTTCAGAGGTGAACAGCAAATAAACATTCATTGTTGAACAGATGCCCTCCTCCTCTCTTCCTTGTGTTAGATCTGCTTTCTTCTTAGGCACAAAGATAAAAGAAAACAGGCATTGCTAAGTAGCTTCCATTAAAGCATACGATGTCACCTTGCCAGGGCTGCCTACCCTCTGGGCAGGACTCTGGGTGAACATCCCAAAGCATCTTGCACGTGCCAGGTTTTATTCCGCCTGGATAGAGTTTGGAGGGTAGAATCACCTGGGAAGAGATGCACGAGGAGACAGCCAGCAGAGATGCATGAAGAAGGAAGCCAAATGAAACGGAGGAGCTGGGAGGGGGAGGAAGCGTGCAGCAGGGAGGAGATGGGTCTGCCCTGGCCAGCACCAATATCACTCAGTCAATGAGCAACTCAGTCAATACACTCTGAGCATGACATTTCTCCTGGTAGAACATGTCCTCTCCCCAGTTCCTCCGCTCTAACGCACTGATGCTTTCATTTCAAAAGGTGACAAGATTACAAGGGATGCTAAAAATACACGTGGGCTTTCATTGCACTCCTGGGTATCTGGTGGAACAGAACTTCCAGCTTTCCTATTAGCCAACAAACAGTGATTTAATCTGAAAGGCATTTGGGGGGACAAGAGCATTTCTTTCTTCTCATTATCTTCTTCCTTTACACAACACTAACAACCAAGGCTCAGACTTATAGCCCAGTCTAGTTCTTCAAATGACCATCAGTTAGCCCTCTCCCAGCCTAGCCAAAGGGAAGAGAGCCTTTTTCCTGCCCATCCCACAATGTGCCAGCTCTTCAGCATGATTAAAGGTCTAGCCCATTAGCGTACAAATTTCCCATGCTGTTGGCCACCTTAGCTACTCCCTGAAGCCCTCACAGCCCTTTCCTTGCCATGAGACTGAGTATACAGCAGACACACAGAGCTGGGGTTCATTACACACGCAGCAGCTAGATGCTCCCCCAGAACACAAGCCTCCCAGTGGAGAGGCACCATGAAAGCCCTGCCAACTGCCTGCCACTCCTGGGTGGCCCTGGGGAGAGAGGGGCCTGGGAACCCATGCACAGGCTGGGCAAGTTGTCCTTCCAGGGAATACAGCTCATGAATGCTCAGGTGCTCCAATACTCATTCCAGACCCAAGATGAATGTCCAATCAGTCTCTGGTTCACAAAGCCATCTTAGCATTTAAAATCAGGAGGTTTAAGACAACAAAGAATTAACTATACAAATGTTAAACTTTTCTTGCTCCAAATCCACAATGTACTTGTAATTCTGCTTAAAAAAAAATAAATCAGGCTATGATTGCTATCAGACAGACTTTATGCAAGGGAGCTCTTCAAACTGACAGGAAAGTATTTTTAAAAAACTATAGTTTATTCACATAACATTAGGTCACTATAAACTTTCTATAGCTTTAAATGCTTTTACCTCCTATCTGAAACATTTTCTGCTCTGGTTTGAAAGACATATCCAAATACTAAGTTACAGTAATTCCTGCTTATGCGTTAGGTATTCAAAATAGAAGCCTTAATTGCAAGTTGCAAATGCTACAAATGGCAGGGAATAAATCTCAACAGCAGACGATCAAAAGGGAAGAAAACCCAGGAACAGGGGGTTGTTTTTCTCTAAACCCAGGACACATTAGTCTGGTACAAGACCTCAGTTGTTTGAGGGATTGTTTTACCTCAAGCAACAGATTCTATGAAACACTTCTGTATTAGTAAGATTAAAAAAGTACAAATATTTCTACTCAGGATCATTGTCAGTGTCGCAGAACTCAGGGACAGACACTGGCTTTTTCACTGTTCTTTCGGAAGAGAACACCCTTATGCCTCTGATTTGTACACACACAAGTGAGGGACTATTGAAAGATACCGCTTTTAATAAGCACTCCAAAGCTTTCTTTCAAAATGCCATAGAAGAAATTGATGACCAATAGCATTTTAACCACACCTTTTGTGGCCCCCAAATTTTTGATTTGCTTAAAATCAGACATTTACTCTTACACATCAGAAAACCCTTTTGAGGTGAATGCTTTGCGGCAGCATGCAAACCTCACAGCAACTTCATAGCGAGGTTAGATGAAGAGGACACCTTTATGTACAAAACCAGCACACTCACTTTATGTTCTAGCTACTGATGAGAGATCGTTTAAGCATAAAATTTGTATTAAGGGCTAATGAATTACTCCTTTGGGAACGTAGAAGCGAGTTCCTTAGCAAACTCAGAAACAGGAGTTACCTCTCCAGAAAAATTAAGCAGAGGTAAGATGACCTTCTGTTTCCAGATTGGATATTAGGAAAAGTTTTTCGACTGAAAGGGTTATTAAGCACTGGAATGGGCTGCCCAGGGAAGTGGTTGAGGCACCATCCCTGGAGGTTTTCAAAAGATGGGTTGACGTGGTGCTTAGAGACATACTTCAGTAATGGGGGGGGGTGTGTGTGTATGTTTTTTTTTAACCAGAGTTAGGTTGATGGTTGGACTAGACGATCTTAAAGGACCCTTCCAACCCAGATGATTCTATGATTCCGATTACAGGATATAAGAATTCATTACTTTTTAAGAGATAACTTTAATTTAAACACACTTTCACATGTGCTTGGACCAACTGAAACAATTGTTCAGCTTCTATGAAAAAAAAAAGTCTAAAGTGAACTGAATAATATATATATACACACACATATGGGTGGGTGTGTATATAAATAAATACTGAGAGTTTCAAAAAGACATTCCAAAGACATTCAGCAGCACTGCTGCCACAAGGAGGGCGCAGCCTGCACCCCCTTTGCCCCCTGAACGGGCTGCCTGTCCGTGGCGAAGGACCCCTGCCAGCACCGAGCTGCGGCGCCTGCGGGAGACTGGCGGCAAATGCCAGGCCCTCGCTGCACGGCATATTCCATTTCTACAGAAACTTGAAGAAAAAACAGATGTTTTCCTTCCGCTGAGCCGCCAGCAGTGCCCTGCCCTCCCAGCACCGCTCCGTGCGGTGTCCCCGCTCTCTCCATCGCTGCTCACCCCAGCCCATCTGCAGCTCCGCGGCCGGCCAGCCGTGCAAAGCAGGGGCTTCCCAGGTCAGCACTATCTCCTGACACCAAGACATCCCCTGACCACGACATCAGGAGGAGCAAGAGGCTGGCAAACGGGGCCAGCAGCTAGCGTGACACTTCTCTGGTTCAGCTTCTAAGGGGATAATGAAGTGCCATTTCAGGTAGTGACAGCTTCTGTCAGACAGCGCAGGCCTGAGGCCATGTACTCGCAGGGAGAAAGAAGCTATCCTCAGTAAATAGATTTCACTTGGACTGAAAACTTGCAGTGTTTATTCACTGATTTGTTTCAGGAAAGCTGTTTCAGTAGCTTCCCTGCCATTATTGATTCAAATACTTTTGCTAATTATTTGGAACGCAGTTGAGATTTGCCCAGCTGCTGCAGTTATCTGGGATTTACCAAACAAGAGTCACCAACTGGTAAATGCGGTTCCTCTGTCAGAGAGCTCATCGGATTACTTACACTGGAGCAAGGCTCACTGCCACGGATGGAAATGAGGACTTTGCCGTCCCCTAAGGACAGCCCAAATGCTCCTAGGTCTGTTCAAAGCTCTTCAAAGAGACACCGAGAGAGACAGAGATTGCCTTCAAAGTAACTGTGCTTTATTATTTATTTCTACCTTTTCCTTTTTTAGTAACAAAACAGTCATAATTATTAATCATGATTGTTTTGAGTGAATCTAATTGCAGTGTTCCCTAAAGCATAGCAACACTCCCTCCACGCCCAGCCAACCAAAATAGAAAAATCACATCCTGAAAATAGCAGCAAGAGACAGTGAACAAAACCTGGCCTCCCACAACTCGTGTCATTAGACCAGACAGATCTTCAAGACCAAATCAGCTGGGAGACTAAGGCTCTGGAAGACATTGCTGCCTTCCCACAAAAGCCAGCCAGAGGTTTCCTGCAAGAGAAGTCTCTCACATCCCTCCCTATGCCAAGGGACGTAGGACTGGTTGGTGCTTCCCCAGAAGTGGTTTTGGAGGGTACTTAGCCAGCCCTTCCAAGGTGGAAGGCAAATTCATGTCATTCACGTACCTTCTCTACGCAGGGTAGCTGCAGAGACAAGGGTGGAGTTTTTTAAAGATCTCCCCCAACACAAAGACTGGAAGATACCCTGAAGTTACTGGGTTTGATGTAGGAATGCTGGAGTGAAATTCCTTTCAGTTACACACAAGGTTCTACTATTTCTTTTTATGGACTCTTCCAGAGATAATATATATGATTTCCTGTTCCATGAGTGCCTCAAGCAAAGAAAAAACCACCACACACACCCCCCCATCATGTAATTATATTGATGCAACTATATAATGCCCAAGCTAGGCCCACTACAGAAAGCAAAGCAGGGACCGCTCTGAGAAGAGTTTTCCTGAAAAACATGCATAGATCTCTGGCTAAAATCTGCCAGTGGAGCACCCCTCACTCAGAGGTTAGGCTGCTGCAGATGCATCAGGATGAAAACCAAACAGGGAAGGAAGGGACATGCCACGCGCGTTACACCACAGGCTCTACCAGAGGCACCCAACTCCTGTCACAGCTCAGGAAGACGGGCCATGAAAAAACCCCGTGTCCCAACAAAGTCCCAGGTAAAATAGCATCCAAAGGTTTTTATCTGAGACATC
>KZ506586.1:146046-157436 GCA_002844005.1 Limosa lapponica baueri
ACCAAAGATCTAGCAATTCCCCACTGGGGGCCCATTAGTATGACAGAAGCGCTTAACATTTCCACTAAGTCAGCCGCATAAGAAAATGTTCCCAGTACTGCCTGGCAGAAGTTCGCAGCATCCCTTAGGACAATAAATGAAAGAATTCAGCCACCTTGTGTGGATGCCACTTTCCCCACTCAAACATTATTTTTTTTTTTGTGACTGACACAACACAAGAGTGTTGGCCCTAATGTGGTAAGAGTTGATTGGTTCCTCCGGGAATTGAAAAAAAAAATGTACAGGGAGCACAAGCAGGTACAAAGGATTCTCTTTTGAAGAGAGGAGGAAGGGTGAGGAGAAGAGATTATTTATTACAGGTTATTTATTACAGGTATTTGTATGTCCTGACCATGTTTGCTGTCTGACTGCACTGTTGACTGCCTCACTTTCTTTTCCATCTATGAGAAAGCAGTGTCTTCTTATGGGATACGAAAAGTGCAAATGCGACATACATGAAAGAAACACCTCACAGCTAAGGAAAATCCTGTGCAAAGAGATATGTTATAAACATAACCAGGAAAGAATTTATAGGACTATTTAATCGAGATGAATTCCAGAAACAAGACCAGTAAAAAGTGATAGTCTGTGAATTTTCCTCTGGAGGCTAAGTGTCTTTCTTACTGCAAGAAGGCTTTTCCACCAGAACTCTTCCTGTGCCATACCATCACCAAATCCCACCTCCTTGTTTCTCTGTTGACATTTTAAGCTATACCACACAAGACTTTGAGATGTCCCAAGTCTCACAGGACACTTAAAAATATCACCTTCCTGCCCAGTGATGGTTCCCAGAGAACCATCATTCCCAGATTGAGATTTTCAGCAGCCATTGAAGTCTTCTGAGCATTTTCTTGAAACTTGGCTATAATCATCAGAACCTAATAGATATTAATAGATATTAAGTTACATCTTGCTTGGTTATTAAGAGGTTTAGAAATACATCCCTTGTCTCTTATGATTTGAATACAAAGGACTTTTTTTCTCTAAAAGAAATAAAAATATATTTTTTGAATGTTGCTACTTTGCCAATGCAGTTACTCATGATTTTACATCCTCATTACATTCTTGGTTTGCTGCAAAACCATCCTCTTACCCATATTCTTGTCAGTTTACTTATCCGACAACCCTCTGATGTCCTTAGCATTTTATCAATCTTCTCTACTTTATAACTTCTCATTTACAGTTTCCATAGCAATTCTTCACATTTTTTATTTATTGTGATATGATTTTCCTCTGCCTTCAACTGCCAGTGGCTCCCATTGGATATCATTTATTTGACTCAAACTTAACTGATTTTTCCATTATAAAATGTTAATAAATGCTTCTTAAAGATATTTTTATTTGCTTGAAAAACCCTAAACAACAATTCTTTATTTTGGAGTCTGATGTAACTGACTGAGGCCAGATTTTTTAGTGTGTACTAGATCATTAATTTCACAGAAGTACAGAAACCAAGTGCTAGAATAAGGGATGTTATTTTGAGATTGCATTTAAGCCACTGAAAAGGAATGTACTCTGACTGTTAAACAGCCATGAGAATGTTTTTCACTCATCACATTAATCAGTTTTTTATCCCCCTCTTTCAAGCAACATTTCTGTGCTTTCAAATAAAATACTCTAGGCTTTTGTCACAGGTCAAACACTTAACATTTTTTACAGTGTGTTCTACAAGGCCCAGCTCAGCAGCAGAACTACATTCACATTAGTACCGGTGTCACTAGTGGACACAGCAATGATGTATTAGGCAAAGGGGAGCAGCAAGGACTAATTGGCCGTATGAGGACACATCACTGTGTGAGAGGAATGCATAAACAATGGAGAACACATGCAAAGGTAGCTTGCTCCTCTGCCACATCCCAAAGCACAAGATAAACGGCATTATTAACAGATCTGAGACATAAGAAATGCAGTACGAATTACACATGCAAATTCTTTCTTCCTCAAAATAGTATCCTGGCCAGAAATACTCCCGAACAAAATAAAGTAAATTTTGTGTAGTTTGAGAAGACGTAATATAGTAAGTTACAAGGTGAGAAAATGTCTTTATGTTCATTTCTTCACAGTAAATTCATTAAACCCATGATGACAACTTTTATCATCACCACCACAACATTGGAGACAAAATGCACACTTCAACATGTCTGAAATATCAAAAATGTCTTTACCATTTGCAATATGCCTATAAAGATGTATGCTTATAGCAGAAATTACAACATTTTAAAAGAATTCAGTATGTATTCAATATGTACATTTCCGTAACGACAATAAGGTATTTTTAAAATTCTTAGGGAGGGTCAACGACATTTGCGTTCATCAGGCAACCATGCTTCAAAAGAGCTGGCTTGGTATTCTCAGGAACTGCTGCAGATATAATGCTAATAATATTGTAAAATAAGGCTTTACATATCAAAACAGCCACTTTTTTTTAAACTGCCCTTGATCTCTTATCATACCGTATTTAGTAACAGCCACCAGTGTATTCCTCCAATGTGACCTATATATAGAATTAGAAGATGTTCTTAAGAGCTATATTTTGGACAAGTAAAAAAATCAAGAAAGAGGGAAAAAACGCACCCAAAATCCCCCAGCCTTGAATACATATGGCCCAAAGAAAACTAGTGTCCTAAATGTTAGCTGTAACTCAGTGATTGGTTAGATTTTGTCCACCAGAATATAGTGCTAGCATTGACTAAAATTGTCACGCTCAGTGTGGAGCCTGTGAAGTATATGCAGGACTGCTGGCAGTTCCACAAGTTTCACTGAAGCAAGAAATGAATATGCCCAGTGCTTGCAACTGGTGCCCGCAGTAAACTATACATCGAGATCAGAGTTCGAAACAATAATCTGAATCTATTTTCATTATGTGGAAATGCATATCCATTTGTTTTGCTGAACTGGTCTGCCCTCTATAACACCCAAACACTCATTTGGAAGAATTTTGGCCTGGGAACTCTCTGCAATTTAGATTAAGAAAAAAATAAGATTGCTTCTGTCATTTCTGTCCATCAGGAAGAAGCCTCATTACCCAAGTAGACTTGTAATACATTGTTTTGCCAGTTGTATTTTATTACCATTGATTTATCCATAAAGCTAATGCAAATATGGCCATTTAAATATTATCCCTCAACTATTTACTTATCTTCTGGAGAGAAAGCAAGGCATATCTGAATACAGATCAGTCAATTTTGCAGTTAGGTAGTGAGGCAAACAGAGAGATGTGGTTCCTTGTACTGCTTGTGGCTCTTCACATAAATAAATCAGAGCAGCCTTACAGTATATTCTGTGGAAAGCGGGAGACACAATAATCCCAGAGGCAATCAGAACTTAATGGATTTGCATGTTTTGAGTTTCCATTGGAGCTTTCCATATGTACTCAGGGATCAAATCTTTTCATGCCCTATGCCAAAAAACACAGTTCTTTGTAGAAGGAGGACGGCTCAAAACTGTTCGCAATAATGGTACAGCACTACCACAAAACCTGGCAGGTAGGCAGATGTTCTGTGAAATTAGGCATGTAAAAATGCCAAAGGTAAGTTTTATTTTTATTTCAGACAAATCACAAAAGAGTACTATAATGGAAAGATTTCATTAGCAAGACCATGTACTGCCATTTGGACACTTAAGTATGTGAGCTATGGGTAAATTCAAGCTCTTCAAAGGCTTGTTGTGACAGGAGTGTGGTATGGGACAAAAAAGAAAACCTGTGTTCAGCATGAAGACCACAGAGATAGATAAAGTGTTAGCTGGACCTTTGATCCAAGTAGTTTTGAAACACTAAAAATTATCTTAAATAGCTTTAACCTTTGTTTCTGGATACAGGGAGGCTTTTTCCAGCCTTCCTAACGTGGCTTTTTGCAAGACTGAAGATTTATGAAACTCTGAATATTAACCTGGCCAAAACAGCCATTTTGGAGCTCAGTAATGCTTGAAGAAAATGCATTGTTGAGGAAAGAGTGAAATATTTCCCTGTAAAATTTTCTGAAATAGCAAAAAAGAAACGGCAGTTGTTTGAAAGATACACCTCTGTTTCAGAAGCAAGAAATAACTAAAAGCACGTCAAGCACATTGTTCTGTATTTTGGTCTAAAGATCATCAAAACTCATGCAGTAGAAGCGTTGACAGATACACAGACACATTCTGTTTAAGGCCAACATCAGGTCTACATTTATAGACTCGGTTAACCACAGAAATAGTGGAATTTACTTGTACCACTGTACTTGGCACCTGGACATCAAAGGAAAGCTGTGTTCAGAAAGAAGAACTCTATGTTCAAAAACCTGTCTTTACATAAAACCTTGTTTTTATTGGACATCAATGAGTCAAAGGCAGATGGTTGGTCTAATTTTAGTTAGGGACAGATACAACCCACCAGCGGCCAGGGTAACCAAGGGTAGCCAAGGTTATGAGCCCCAAGCCACAAATTTACTTTACCTCATATTCAGATTCCAGTGTCACAGTGTTCTGTTTTAATTTTTCTTTCAAAGCTGGATCAACCTGTAAGGGAAACAAAAATACAGCAAAAATGTTTGCTTTTAAGAATTATTTTTTTACAGAAATATAACCTCACATAGACTAAATATTGGTACATGCAAACCCTCCTCTCCTCTAAATGATATTACATGCTGTTTGTTCAGGTAGCAGGATGATGAATACAATACAAGAATTGGGCTGAAAAGAAACAGGTAACAGCCAAACTTTTCAAATCAAAAAGGAAGCATGCCTGTAACTACCCCTGCGCTTACATTGCCTTACATACTTAAATCGGTAACTATTTAGTTTGAAACTGTCAAACTAAACAAAGCTTTAAACAAATGAAACAAGAAAGACCAAGAAAGAGAAATCTGTGATCACATTGCATATTTTACTGCTGAATGTTGGGTTCAGTGAATAGTTATACAATATATTCTGGTTTTCAAAGTCTAAGGGCGAGTCAAACTTCCAATTTTCTGGTGAACACAGCTCTTTCCTAGTTTTGATTCTGTACTGACAATGCTGGTGATTTCTGCCACCTTTCAGAGACGCTTGTTCCGAGAACAATTCTAAGAACAGAAATGCCAGTGAACAACAGCAGACGCATTGCACGTTTTTAACTTCTGAGCCCAGAAGAAGTTATGTTCATCCCTCCCTTTACATTAGTCTCCCACAGGCCTAAGAATAAAACCAAAGGGGAAAAAGGTAATTAGCATTCTTCATGCTTGTAGAAAGTGTTTTATGTTCTCCTCAAAAAGACATCAGCCACATATGCAGTATCCAGACACAGTCTTTAGCCTAAACAATTAAAATCTCAAATAAATCTACCATGAGAAAACATTCTCATTTTTAGACCTTAAATACAACCAACGTTAAAAAGATGCGTAAGGAGACTGGTAATGTGTTTAGTTCTACATCCATGGTACACTAGTCCAAATATGACTAGTTCCGTGAAGAAAAGTTCTTATTTTTAATTTGCTGCTTCTTGATCCGAAAGAAAAGGGCTCGGTCACCCTCGTCACAACCAACCTCAAATGTTTATAAGTATTCTAGAAAAAGAAAAAGGAGGGAACACAATTTATAGAATTTGCCTGGTCAATGAGAAGATCTACCTTCAGACCCTGCCCCAACCCAAGCTCCCGAGTCTCAGAGGTACTTAAAATACACACCTACTATCTGTATTGATGTGAATTGCTCTGAAGAATTTCCCTAGGCCATAATGTTCCCTTTGATTACAGGCACTACCTGCTAGTCAGTATCCAGCTGGTGAGACCTCAGTTCCTAAGGATGCTCAGACAGGCAAGTCTAACACCATCTGTGCATGGCTGGATTTCCCTATATGATCACAGGTCTGGCCATAGAAATTCATGCATTTGCAACCTCCAGACTCATTACACTTGGGAACTAAGCCAAAATATCTAAATGCTTAAAGTTTGTACATGATACAGCTCCCACCTTTTTTTAATTTAAAAAAAAAAAAAACAAAAAACCTTGTAAAACAAGGTAGTGTCACTGCACTGGCCCTCCACATCAAATAATAAATTAAATGCTACATCTCTGCCTTGGCATTCAAGGCCTCCATAGGACTGCCCCTCATTAAAGATGGATTGCCTCTCTCCTTCTGTGACCACGACCTCCAACAACAGCCATGCTTCATTAGAACAAAGAACCTATCCATCACACGTGCAGAAATGCAAACTCTTTGGGCAGCCAGACAGGCTTTGGAGCTTGCTTTCACAGAGGTAAGAGTGATCACGGACCTCACTATATTCAGAACTAAATGCAAACACTATTTGTTATGCTCGGTGTTCTTGCAATACATGTATGGACAAGGGGAAATAAATGCTCCAGCAAGTAAAGAAGCAAGAGAGTTTTATTTCCTCCTATGTCTTCCCTTCATTTAGTAATAAGGGACCGAAGATAACATGGTTGGAGAAGCATTCTTACTTAGTTAACCACAGCCAGAATTTAACTTACAAAGACAGCTCAATATCCCCAGTATTAAGTTTAATTTTAGCAATTTTTAGTGTGTTCTTTTTAATGTGTGGCGTTTGCATGGCCACAATTGTGTAAGGTAAAGAGAAACAAGCAGTGAAGTTACTGCTGCTTCTCCCCCCTTCCAGGTTCTTCTGTCTTCACTCTCCTCCAGCGTGGGTCCCTTCCATGGGGTCACAAGTCCTGCCAGCAAACCTGCTCCAGCATGGGCTTTCTCTCCATGGGGCCATGGGTCCTGTCAGGAGCCTGCTCCAGTGTGGGCTTCCCACAGGGTCAACAGCCTCCTTTGGGCATCCATCTGCTCCAGCAAGGTGTCCTCCACGGGCTGCAGGTGGATACCTTCTCCTCCATTAACCTCGATGGCTGCAGGGGGACAGCCTGCCTCACCATGGTCTTCACCACAGGCTGCGGGGGAATCTCTGCTCCAATACCTGGAGCACCTCCTCCCTGTCCTTCTTCACTGATCTTTCTGTCTGCAGAGTTGTTTCTCTCACATATTCTCACTCCTCTCTCCTGCTGCAATTGCTGTTGCGTGGCAACTTTTCCACATTCTTAAATATGTTCTCACAGAGGTGCTACCACCATCACTGATGGGCTTGGCCTTGGCCACTGGTAGGTCCCTCTTGGAGCCGGCTGGCATTGGCTCTGTTGGACATGGGGGAAGCTTCTAGCAGCTTCTCACAGAAGCCATCCCTGTAGTTTCTCAGCTACTGAAACCCTGACATGCAAAACCAATATAAACTCCCCCTTCTTTATAAGCAGGAATTTCATTCAGCAAATTAACTTACCAAAAAAGACCACTTAAACCCTGTTTTGAGAGCAAACTATACACACATCCTGGCAAGCTCTTAATATTTAACATACAGGCACCCGAGAGACTTAAGTCCATTCTGCTGAACACGTTATTTTGCTCAAAGTTACACACACACAAAAAAGGGAGCAGGTTTGTATTTCATCATCTCTTTCCTTTTTCTGTTCCCTACACACTAACCCACGTAGAATAATTTAAACATACTTGACTCCACACAGAACAGATTTGCACTTTCTAAAACCTTGGTTGCAGACCTGTGCTTTTCAGTTGCCAAATGGAAACAGACAGGTTACAAATTGTTTTCAGAACCAATATGGCAGTTGAGAAGAAAGTATATTATAAAGTTCTGTTTCCACAGTGTTTGTACCATGCTGCACTATCTTTGCAACATCACAAGAACAAAAAAACCCCAACACCAGAACATGCTATTTTCATTCTGAAAAGGCAAATAGACATCGGTGTGAGCCACAATCACAGATCGTAACCAGGGAGCACTCAGAATGCAGGCAGAGCCAGGAAAGTAGCTTTGCCAAAGTGGTAGTTCCTTTATATTACACATCTGCCACAAGATCCAAATACAAACACATACATTTCACTTCCATGATGACTGCGATGCCAACACACATACTGCCAAATGAACTACAAGTATTCAGCTATGCACTGGCAAATGAATCATCAGCTAAATTATGAATACAAATCCCTATTAGTAAATATGATGGGGGAAGCAGACAAAGCCCAAACGTCGTAACAGATTGGCAGTGTCCTCTGCACCGTTATTTAGGAGGCAGGAAGGAACGGAAGACAATATTCCTTTACACTAGAGGACTCCTTCTTGTCAGGCAAAATCTCAGATTTAAGCTCCATTGAAATTCAAGCTTTGTCTCTAAATATGGAATTCAAAGATGTGTGGACTTCTAATTACAGCACAACTTCACGTTAAATTCTTACTGAAAAACTATTGAAATATTTGATGTGAGTATTCAGACAGCTTTCATGAGAAGCTGTCTACAAGGCTTCAAAACCAATACTGTAAATATAATTTTTCAAGGCTTCACTATTTTTTATTCTGGGCATACTTTTTTTTCCTATGTAGCACTTGCAGCAAAAATGAATGAAACATTCTCAGAGTGTTTTGCGCTATACAGTCTTATTGCATATTACATCAATTCAAAGTGCAAGGGCACTTATATAGACAAACCTCAAAAAAGCTTTAAAAAAAGTTTCAAATCAGAATTTTGTCCCATTTCACACTCTACTGTTCCTTCAGATTTACCTTTACTAAACTTCAAAAGGTTCCCAAAGATAAAGACTTAGAAACTATTCTTAGGTGGCTAAAAGTAAAAGGGGTTAAGCAGAAAATTATTCTTAGAAATCTTCATAGGTAGCTATTTGAGGCTGTAAGTACCTAAAATTCTTTTAAAATCAGGCTGCCACTTCTCTTTTCAAGGTTGACATTTCAGTTTTTCAATTAGAACCTGGACAGAATTTCTGGGTGGAAAAAAAAGGTGCACCTTGGGGTGCAGACAAGGGGCACCACTTCAGAGCAAAGCAGGAGTACCTGCTGCTTGCAGCCTCTACCAAACCAGGGGCTCCCGCAGCGCACTGCGATAAACTGCCGGTCTCTCTACACTCTTTGCAGTAAAAGGGAAATTTTTGTTTGTGACACACATATTTCTGGTACAGCTATAAACCTAAATGTGCCACTCCTAAAAAAAAAAAAATATCTCTAGCTAACGATTTTGCACTGATCCTCAGTGACCAAAGTTCACTTCGGTTCAGAAGCGAATAATAGACAGCAACTGTGAAATGTGTCAATGTCACTAAGTTTACCTCCAGGATATGGAAAGAACAGCTCTTACGCAAAGGAACCCAAAGAACACCATCACTATCCTGGATGGAAGATCTCTCCAGTGAAGACAGGCTGAGAGAGCTGGGGTTGTTCAGCCTGGAAAAAAGAAGGCTCCGGGGAGACCTTATAGCAGCCTTCCGGTACCCAAAGTGGGCTACAAGAGAGATGGGGACAAACTTTTTAACAGGGCCTCTTGGCATAGGACAAGGAATAATGGCTTTAAACTACAAGAGGGTAGATTTAGACTAAATATACGGATAAAATTTTTATAAAAAGTGTGGTGAAACACTGGAACAGGTTGCTCAGAGAGATGGTAGATGCCCCATCCAGGGAAACATTCAAGGTCAGGTTGGACAGGGCTCTGAACAACCTGATCTGGTTGAAGATGACCCTGGTCATTGCAGGGGGCTGGACTAGATGACCTTTAAAGGTCCCTTCCAACCCAAACCATTCTATGATTCTATGAAACAGAGGAATACAAAGCAGATTAACAGTGTCACTCTTGTTCAGTACTGAGAGAGAAGGAGCAAGTTGATTCACATTCTAATTTTCAGGCCAGCATCCCAGTCACCCACAATACACACATGCAAAGATCTGTGTTTAAAATAGCCCACTTTCACAAGCTCTCTCTCTCTCAGCTATAACCATTATTATTTGCTTGTCCACTTACTATTTGTGGCCATGGGTTTTAGCGCAAACCAAGTCTCGAATATATTACATCTTCTAAAATTAAGGGTTCAATTACTACGCACGGAAACTGTCAGGAGACAACCATGCCATGAGAAGAGGACTGTGCTTTTAACAGTCTCCTCTCACATAAGTCAGTGCAGTGAGTTGTATACTCGGGTCCAGAGACTGGCACGTACTGCCCAAATATTTGTATGCTGGAGTCTTACAAAACTTTCCCTTTAGCAAGCATTTCCAGAAGGCAGCAGCAGATGTTTCTAACCTAAAACTAGATAGTTATTTTTACTAAAACATGAGTATCCTTTCCTACCTTATCCTCCACAAAATAATATCCCACTGAGAAAGATTTCAGCTTTTACTTTGGAAATGGGGAAGGACGATGGCTCGAATGTAATGAACATGAATTAAATTGGGTTTTCTTGGTTTTTTCTGCTCACACCAGCATAAATAGAGAGGACACAATTCTCCTGCAGTATCCACAACACAGAGGCCACAAAATGACTGTGTGTATGAAGTTCTTCATTTTGTTCTCCCCACCCATTTTTTAAACTTAGAGTAAACCAGAACCACCAGATCTGGCTCTCCCAATAGAATTTCTTCTTTGGAAACACTTATCATAAGCTTAACTCTTCTAAGTGGAAAATCAGCAATCTTGCATGGATCAGTCAACTTTAATCTTCCTTGAGAATAAAAGACTCCCATAAATTGTTACAAAAGTCTGTGTCATAAATATTCCAAATTGTGGTTTATGAGCAGAGTGAGAAGCTGTAGACAAGAGAGGATAAATCCCAGGACTCAGGAAGCGCAGCGTAAACTATGGCCAAGCTGAGTGCCGTTCTACTTAAGGAATTAAAGGAACAAAGCTTGTAAAGGTTGTAAAGTACAATAAAGGTTGTACTTACGCCAAACTCTTTGGCATACGGTCTTTGGTAACAGAAAAGGGCAAGGCAAAACATACCATTTTGTGCAACTTGATTCACAACATCCTTTAACTACATTATTTATAATATTTAATACGTGAAAAACACTTAGGTAAGGCTACGGCATATGCTTGGATAGGAATACTTCTGAACACTGGGGAGACAGCTAAGACTAGATGCAAAACCTGGCTTTGTGTCCTTTCACTCTTTCCTAAAATCTGCATAGAATACGGACAGTATTTCATCCAGCCTCTGACAGAAATCAATGCAGACATTTCCAAAGGAGCCATATAAAAATCTTATTACAGCAGCAGTTCCCAGAGTTACAGTACAAGGTGCACCCGCGATCTCTCAAAATCCAAATCTACTTGCTTCCAGATGGATCAAAAACAGACCTACAATCCCAAACTCTGGACCATACATTTTCACATGATAATGCCATGGGAAATGAAATTAAGCTAAAGGCTAATATGCTGACCAAACCATCCCATACTTCAGCAAGCACTCAAGCATATCTCGATTTCTCGTATATAAGGTCATCAAAACTAACAAGGGTTCTATAGCTTTCAGTTCCAAGAAGAAAGTACTCAAGTATTTAATCAATGATTTGTATGCTTTC
>KZ506587.1:23030-35909 GCA_002844005.1 Limosa lapponica baueri
ACTTTGCGCCATGGAGAGCGGCTTCGGCTCCGACTTCGGCTCCGACTTCGGCTCCGGGGGCGGCGGTGGGGGGGGGAAGCTGGACCCGGGGCTCATCATGGAGCAGGTGAAGGTGCAGATCGCCGTGGCCAACGCGCAGGAGGGGGGGGGGGGGGGGGGGGGGTGCGGGGAGGGGATGGCGACAGCGGCCGGTGGTCCCGGCCGGGCCCCGCGGCTGCCCCCGGGCTCCTCTCACGGCCTCTCCCCGCAGCGCATGACGGATAAGTGCTTTCGGAAGTGCATCGGGAAGCCCGGCGGCGCGCTGGACAACTCGGAGCAGGTGAGGGCGGTCGGGGGGATGAGGGGACCCGCCATTCTCCCCCCCCCGGGCCGACCGCCGAGGGTTCTCTGTCCCGCAGAAGTGCATCGCCATGTGCATGGACCGGTACATGGACGCCTGGAACACGGTTTCCCGAGCCTACAACTCTCGGCTGCAGCGGGAGAGAGCCAACATGTGAAGCGCTGCGGAGCCGGGGAAGGACCGTGTGGGGACGGGACGAGCGGCCAGTCCGGGTGGCTGGGGGCAAAGTTCTGCTGCCTTTCCAGCCCCTGCCATGGCAGAGCAATAAACCCTCGCTGAACCCTTTGCATCCGTTGGCTTTTATTAGCACCAGCCCCAGGAGCGAGTGAGTTTTCCAGCCCTGAGAGCCACCGTGAGCTGCCCGGTTTGCCTCACGCCCTTCCCAAGGGTCCCGCCTGGCCACGGCACGCAGCAGCTGACAAATCCCTGCTGGAAGGGCTGCCAGAGGCAAGGAGCCTTCTGTGGAAACGGTGGGCCAAGCCAGCACCACAGTCCCTTTGCCCAGGAAGCCAGTGTGCACCCAGACACCAGGTGGTTACCCAGTCCCTTTTCATCAGCGGAAAAGCTGCCATCAAGTGCTCCACGTGCCACACTTGGCTCTTTCTTCCCTTGTGTTTGTACAGTTGTACGTGGGGCTCACTTTTGGGCTTGTATGCTTTGACTCAGCTCAAGCAGTGTGTTGGGGAGCAGGGGTGCTCTTACTAGGCTTGCAGCACAGCCTTGCAAACAGTTGTACAAGCACAGCTGGGAATGAAAAAGGTTGGGAAGTACTTAGGCTGTTTTCTTTACAGAATAAAACGTGTTGTGTGGCTGTGATATTGTGTAACTTCTTGTCTGGTTCTGGCACAGGCATTCCATCTGGGAGCCTGCCTTCCAGGCAGCAGAGGACTTGGATATGCTTTGGGGCTGAGCTCTGTATTGTTCTTGGCTTACACAGGTCTCCTGGAAAGGTCGGTTTGTGCTGTGTACTCAGCAGTGTGCACAGCAGCTGGGAGAGGAGAGTGTTGGAGATTAAAAGTGCCCATGCCCCCGCAGTGAGCTTTTTGAAATCCCTTCTTTTGAAGCTCCAGTATTTCACTGTTTGCTGGGGCAGGGAGACAGACTGGAAGGATGATGTCTCCTTAGCTGCTAGGACATGCAAAGGGATGTGGGAGAACCCGAGTTCATTTAATTTCCCAAGGTGGTGGCTTCTATGAAGGGACTAAAGTGTTCTCACACAGGGTACACAATTCAGAGATAACTGGATATTTGGACTAATTGAAACTGAACTGCAGTTTCCCATCCAGATTGGGCAGAATGGCTACTTGAAAATAAACTGCTTTCCAGCAATGTTTGATTCAGGGCCTTTTTACTTTCCTTTATGGCTGTATGAATATTGTGGTACTGGCTGTGCAGCAGTCCTCATTCATTGATGGGAGCATCCCACAAGTGTCCCAGCCATGAATCTGAACCCATCTTGAGCTGAGCCATGCCTGGAAGCCAGGTCTCCCACCTTGCTATTGCTCTAGCTGGGAAAGTGATGGATCTTGCTGCCAGCTGGGTTGGGAAAGAAGCAGCCTCTTACTATACCCAAATGTAGAGCTTAAGTGCCAAAGGGTTTTGGGGTACTAGTCGCTGTTCAGTTTTGGTGGTCAAATCCATGAGGAGATGTCTAAATCTGCCTAAGACTTGACACGTGAGCTCTGCAGCAGTTTTTTCTTGTGAACAAAGGTGTCTGTCTGCCTTATGCTGGCTAGTGGGACCTGACTTCCCACTGGAGGTGGTGTATCCTTGGACCACTATCTCGGCACTTTGAATTTTTCCCACCTAGCTTAACCAGAACAGTGGTCTGTGTGGCTGTGCCTATCAGTTTAATCACTTGTTCCCTTATGGGAACTGGGAACTGGAGCTGTGGGAGGATGTGGGAAGCCTGTCCTGATTCTCTAATACACATGAGGGCCTGTGCAGTCTTAAGTCCAAGTGTTTTAGTCCTACCTTCTCTTATGACCAAGTGTTGAGCCAGGGGATCGCTACTGAGCTTACTAGTACCAAGCACTGAGTGGAGACAGTCGCATACCCTTTCCAAAAGCCATTCACAACATAACAGCTCCATCAAGGCAGTGAGGTCTGAGGCTTCTGCAAAGGTGTAACTCTGGGCTGGAGCAAAGCTCACTTGGCTCTTGGCTTGGCTTTGGGATGACAGCTCGTAGACAGATGTCAGCCAAACTACATGAATCTCTGGCAGATGTTTCTGGTGCTCCTCCAACTAGAAAGGCCACGTTTTAATGTGTAGGGTGTTTGGCCAGGTCTTAAGATGGGACAGGCCTCATTTATTTATAGAAGATGTCTAGAATTGTACCTTTCTATGCAAAGCAGTTATCAAATGCCCTAGTGTCATAACTGCAGTGGGTCACACAGCACTGGCATTCGTTTAATACCCGCAGGCCATCTTCGCCCCTTGGCAGCATCAATAAAACTGTACATCAATAAAAGATAGCTGAGGGGGTAGTGCATCCTCTGGCAATTACTCCTCTCATTCGTCGCCTTCCCTGAGTGGTGAAATGCAGCTTCAGAGCTTGAGGTTCTGCGCAATCCAGCCCTGGACAGCTGTGACTTTGGTGTAGACACCAGGGAAGTATGGCCTGGCACAGCCATAGCCCCAGCTTGTGATGCCTGCGAGAAACCACTTCCCTGAGGGTTCTTTACATGCCAGGGGCCCACCTGCATCGCCCTGCAGAGAGAGGAAAAGGGTTCTGTATCAAACCAAAAAGGAAGCCCAGCCCCCCCGCCTGTGGGATGTTCTTTCTCTCTGGGACATAGGAACATTTGCTGTCCTGCTCCCCACCTCCCCAAGAGCCTGCTTCCAAGCTGGAGGACTGCTCTGTGATGTACTTGCATGCACAGTCTGAGGATGGGGCTCTGGAACACAGACGCACGTGTTCAGAGGCACGACGGGGTCACGAAACGGGCTCTACGGTACCCCTGTGGCCTCTCGTTTGGCACTGCCCCTCGCTCTGGTTCCCTGACCCGCCACAGGCTGGGCAAGCAGAACGAGGTACGGGCAGGATGGCCTTGGATAATGGCAACAGCCAGTGGAGACGGACGGCCAGGCAGCTGAGCTAGGGGAGGCAGGGCAAGGCCCTCCCGAGAGAGGACAGCCTGGGGACTTGGCACAAGTTGGCTCTTGCAGCCGCAGCATTTGCTGCTCTCGCACTCACTGAACAACTGTCGACGGAGCCCTGCGGGAACCCGGCGCACACCATCCTGCTGCTGATCTGGACGGGGTAGAACTTTTTGCAGGCTTGGTCTCCAATCATGTTCACCGCTGCTTTTTGCAGGTGCTTTGACATGAGACCTGAGGAGACAAGGACGGCCGTTAGCTTGGTGCGGGGCGCGTGGGAGGCTGCAGCACGCGTCGGAGCGGGGTCTCTGCGGCCTCGCTTCCCAAAGGGAATGGGCCTGCACTGGGAAGGTGAATCAGGCCGGGTTCCTCCCCAGCAGAGCAGGCAAAGGGTGGTCCCTTTGGTGTGTACTTTGTCAGGCAGCTTAACTGACCAGCCCGAAATAGTGTCGGGATGGTCCTTGTGCTGCAGGAGCACAGCTGGAGCAGCTGCTGCGGGGCCGGAGAGCACAGTGGCTGGCATGCAGGAAGCTTGGGAAGGCTGCAAGAGGGCAGAGGTGTAACCGGATGGAGGAGTGCGGTGCATGGTAGCTGGGGAGGAGACTGTGGCGATGCCAGGCCTTGCCCAGGTTGGTATCCCCTGCAGGGTCCCGCCTGGCACAGGGAGTATTTGGGGCGGTAGAGTGGGTACTGCAAATGTTGGGGGTCACAGGGTAGGTGGCACATCATGGATGTGAGGGAGCCCTCTCAGCCAGTACCTCCTTCCTTTGTGGAGCCCCAGCCTGTGATGAAGCATCTGGCTCCTTCATGGAAGATGTGTGAATTGTGTGGGAGACATATAGGTTTGATGGTGTTGCTGAACTTGACGGGTGTGTTCAGCTCCAGTAGTGCCACATCGTAGTCCAGGCTGTAGACATTGTAAAACGGGTGCTTGTAGATACGGAATATTTTCTCCATTTTGCCATCGACGCCGCTCAGGAAGGGTGTTCCTAGAAAGGCTACCCACATTTTGGGGTCACTGTAACTGCAGAAAGACAGCAAACCTGGCTGTTAGGAGCATGGCCTCACAAGGGGGGCTGTTCCTCCACTTGTGGGGCTGGGATGCACTATGGCCACACCTTGTGAGGCCAGGACCCCTGTCTCCATCACACTGTGGCATACCCAGGCTTTGCTCCACTCATTCCTCTTCATGCTTACTTGTAGGGAATGTGTGCTTCCAGTGGGGCACAGCATCCCAGCCATGGTGCTGGACTGTGAGGAAGGGGAAAGGCAAGTGGGCTGATGGGAATGAGGCCAAGAGTCAGCTGTCTTCACTAGCCCATCTCAGACTTACATATCAAAGCAATGAGCTGCAGAGAGTAGCCACCGGTCAGCAATAAGGACAGCCCCGCACTTGTGCTCCTTCTGCCGAAGCCAGAGACTGACTTGCCAGGGCCATTCTCCTCGCGCTGCAGTGCTGCCACCCACGATCTTGCTGAAGGCCAGAGAAGTTGTTAAGCCACAGTCTGGGACAGAAGAAGAGGGACGGTGGTTTTAAGTGACTGTAAGTGAAAGCGATAGCTGCCCTCCTTCCATAGCCTGTGCCATGGGGCAGCCTTCTGGGGAGACATACACAGGGCAGTAGGATGTGATGACTTTCATTCACCCATCTGAGGCAAGGCTTGGCAGACATGGATGGTTTGGGGACTTTTACTTGTTATCACAGATCACACCTTCCAGGGATGTGAGGAAGGGGACATTTGGATGGACTGGCTGAGCTGTCATCCAGCAAGGAATGTGCAATCCAAGAAACGGTCCCAGGGATGACAACACATCTTCTGGGCTGCCACGTTCTGCAGAGCTGTCTTGCCAGCTCGTACCAGCAGACTGACTGGCCAGGAGGCCTGTGTGCTGGGACATGGGTTCTAATGCTCATAGCACAGGAGAAGAGGCCACATTCCCTGGCAGAAAATTTGGACCCCGCTCACCCAGCTTTATCATCTTGTAGGCTCTGGCAGACCAAGTAGGACCTGGACCAGAAGGAGCTGGCCCAGGCCCCCCAGCGTACAACATGGGTCCCAAGACAGCACACGTGAAGCTGGTGGGTTGCACTGGGGAGTCTGAGTGATGTAGAAGGCGGCTGGGCAGCAGTCGCAGGCTGCTCAGCGGTACTCACCGCAGTTGCGCTCATCGAAGCCGTTGCTGCAGTCAACAATGCCATCGCATTCGGGATTTTCTTTTCCAATACAGACCTTGCTGGAACACTTGAAGGTGAGGCTGGTACAAGGCACCACTGGAAGGCAATAACCCAAGGCCTGCTCAGTACTCTCTGTGCTGGGGCTGGAAGCCTCCTACCAACATGTCAATAAATCTGTTGTCAATTTTACCTGGGGTTTGGGTGGGCTTGGCAGGCTCGGCAGGCTCAGTGGTTTTCAGAGCTGTGGAGGTTTCTTTCACGGTTGTGGTCATCTTCATCCCCACGGTGGTTCTGTCGATTGGACTTGCAGCTGCTGTGCTGAGCTGGTGGGTGAGGATGGCTGCAGTAGAAGTTCTAGTGATGGCTGAACTGGAAGGGGGGCCTGTGCCAGGACTGGGCGACTGTGAGATGGTATCCAGGATCCAGTCTTTGAGTTTGGTAATTCTGGAGTACACACCAGGTTTCATAGCCTGGGCACAACCGATTCCCCAGCTCACGATGCCGGCCAGATAAAACACTCCTGGGGTCACCTCACAGGCCAAGGGTCCACCTGAATCTCCCTGAGGAAGAAACAAGGCAATGGCTGCTCAGCCCAATCTCCCCAAGACAGGTCTACATGGAGCTGCCCCGCAGCCACACCAGGAGGACTTAGCTTGCCCCAAACTCTCCTTTCTCTAGCCCTGCGGGGCTGTTGGCTGCCATGCAGTGTGTGTGCAAGACATGAGTGTTGCAGAGGCTGAGACTAGGGTCAACTTGGCTGCACAGACACAAGTGGCATTTGTCATAAAAGTTAATAGCCCTGACAACACCTTTCCACAAGTGAAGGACAGCCACCACCAACTACCACCATCTCACTGCTGCAGGAGGAGACCTGCTTCATCCAGGATCGCAGTCTGGCCGGAGAAGTGGGATGTTGGTTTAAGTCATGCTCGACTTGTCAGGGCTTTATTTACTTTTCTAAAGCTCCAAGGCAGCGGGCTGAGTTTTCTGCACTAAGGTACCTGTGGGTTACAGCCTGGCCACAGCAGCCCAATAAATGGGATGTGCTGAGGCTGAGCGTTACCTCAGCTTTCCGAAACAATCCACAGAGGGGTAGAGAAATCCCAGACTCTCACCTGGCACGAGTCAATCTTCCCCTCCAGGAAGCCAGCACAGATCATTCGGTCAGTGAGGGAGAAGTTGTAGAGAAAGTTGCAGGTGTTCTGGTCTATGATGCCCACAGAGGCTTTCTGCAGGACCTCAGGCTTGGTGACTGCATGAAAACCACAGGATTGGTGAGTGCGGCAGAAGGAAGTGGGAACTAATGGCTTTTTTTTTTAGGTCAAAATGGCTTTTGACCCAGCACATATATCAGGAAAACAGGCTCTAACCCCACACAGTAGTTGAGTCCCATATGAGCAGCCCTCTCAGCAACTCCTGGCTCACCCCAGGGTGCAGTTTCATGGATACTGCACACAGGCAGCAGGTTTCTCTTGTCATGACAGCTTGTGGGCTCCTGGTCAACTGTTAGAGGGACAGTAGGGTTTTTTTGGTAACACATGTGCCACTCTCTGGCCCTCTCCCTGCAACAGGATCTTTGCTTTTTCTAATTGTTTGGAACATCTTTGTGACTGAGCAGGGTTGCTGACATACTGTCCTGCCAGAGCTACAGCAGGCCACCGAGGCAGTGCCCCACTCTTCTTAACATTGGAGAACTACTAAGGGGAGCCCAGCAGGCTTTTCCTGGTTCCTGCCAAGCTGTTCTCTCCATTTTCTTGTTTGCTGGTGACTCCTAAAAACCTGTGGTTTAAGGTTGTGCTCTTTGTGCCCTGATTCTTGTGTTTCGGTCAGTTCCTGACTGTCCCTGTTATTGTCCTCTGACCTGTATGCTCCCAGGACTGTCTGGGTGGCAGTGGAACAGGCTGTGCTGCTGAGTCTGTGGCTGCTCCAGAGCAAATCAAGTGGTAATGCATCACTGCTTACCGTTCCCTTCTTGGAGGTCACCCCAGCCAGAAATGATGCATTTCTTGCCAACAGGAAACTTCTGCACAGCAAGTGGGAGACACACGGGCTGGATGTATTTGTTGAAGACAAGAGGTCTTGCCAGCTCAAGTAGAGCCACATCAAAGTCCAGAATAATAGGGTTGAAGAGGGGATGCTCAATCACTCTTAATACGTTGACTTTCACTGCATTCCCGTCTGTTCCATTGAGTGATGTTGTGCCCACATAGGCTTCGATCTCTTCTGGATTTGTCCTGCAAATACATAATCCTAAACATGCATGCATGCCTAGCATGAATTCTGACATTTAAATTGCAGACAACATTAAATGATCAGCGTTTGCAACCTTACTTCACCAAAGCAGAGCCCAGCACACAGACAAGCAGCCCTGCTAAGTCAGGCCCAAGCAGCGGCACATGTTGGATGTCTCCTAAAGAGGGGGTAAACATGTAGAAATCCTATCTTCACCTCTGGACACTTTTTATTTCAGGAGTGTTCTGGCATGCAGATGGTGTCTCTACATTGGATTGATAGACTTCTGTGTTTTATTCCTTTTTTTTTTAACTCTGTATGAATTTTAAGCATTCAGTTTAGTAACATTTACGAAGAACTGCTTCCTTTTGATTGTTTTCCACCTGCTCTTGGTGGTTATTTGGTATCTCAGGTAAACAGTAAGAAGGCATTCCCTAAACCCTTGGTCTGTACCCATCATTGTATAGTCCTGTCACACACTCCCTTCCCACCCAGCTGTCTCTTTTCCTAAGTCTAATCCGATCTATTTTGTCATGCTTGTTAGGGATGCTCTTCCACACCCAGCTCATCCTTGTCTCTTGTGTTAGTGTTTTTACAATGTTATTGCAGCACCGCATGCGATGGTTGAGAAGTCAGTACGCTGTGGATTGCCAGCAAAATACTCGCAATCTCAGTTCATTTTCTAATTACTAGCATTCACTTGTTTTTTAATTGCCACTGCTCACAGAACTGCTGTTCTTGTGGCAATATCCACAGTATTTCTGACCTCTTTTTCTCAGTGGCAAAAGCTGATGGAGACCCATTATCGTCTGCAGACAGATAGCTCTGCTTTTTTTGCTGTGTGCCTCACTTCACACTCGCCTGTGTTGCATTTGCTGCTTTATTGCTCAGCTACTTAATGCATAAAGTTGTCTCGAAACTCTTCATAGTTAGTTCCCCACCTACCTTCAGGAATTTTTTACTCTTGACAAACATTGTCCTCTTGCTACTCATTTCTTTATAAGTCTGGGCTTGGGCTCTTGTTTAACAGAACTATGCAGGATTGAACTGACCCATCTTCCCTTTACCAGCTAACTACATGGCTCTATTTCCTACATTACAGCCAATTTTGAAGCTTAAATTTCTTGAAGAAACTCTCTGGTGGCACCTGTTCTTTTCCACCCTGTTAGGTGTGATGTCCTTGTTCCCTGCCCAGGTTACTTTAACCTTTCCCTGCCTCATCCCAGCCTCCCCACAAACCCCCTTTTACTATCAAGCTCTAGCTGTAACAAAAATTAATGTCCAAGTGTGTTCTTGTGACTCCAGTGCCACAGCTGTGGGTTTGGCTACACAGCCACGTAGAGCTGCACAGCTGTGTGCCATGGGCAGGCAAGCTGGCACCGCAGTGTCAGGGGGGACAGACTCTTACTCATTGAAGCAGTGAGCTGCCGACAGCAGCCAGCGGTCCCCAATTATGGTGGCTCCACAGAAATGCCTCGAGTCTTCTTGCAGGCTGACTTGCCAGGGGATCTCTCCTCTGGAAGCATCTGTTCCTCCCACGATCTTGGTGGGTTTAGAGAACCCAGGTCGTCCTCCACACTCTGAACAAAAGCCAAAGCATGACTTGTGAGTACTCCTAGCAGAAGACAAGTGAGGAGAGACTTTTGCTGTGTCTAACCAGGAAGTCTGAGCAGGGACAGGTCAGGGCTGAAGGGTAAGGCATCTCCCCAAGCCCTGCCTGCTGATCAGGGCAATGCCTGATGGTGGCTCTGCACAGCCATACATGGGCTTTCACCCAAATTGCTCTTCTGCATCTTGCTCTTGGCAAGGCCTGTGCCTTTTTCAAAAGCAAAGTAACCAGCAGCTCCGTGCCTCTTAGCCTTGCCATTCCAGATAAAAAGTTAATCCTCACTTTAGAAAAATATCCTACATGCGTATCTCCCTTCAGAGCTGCTGGGAGGGCTCCTTGGAACTGACAGGTCATCCTATAGATACCTATCCTCCCTTCAGGGAGAAGATGCAGGGCTGCTGTGGAGTTGCACCCATCAACTTTGAACTTTTGGGGGATCCTTAGGTGGAAAACAAAAGTGACAGGTTAAACAGTGTTGGACACTGCTGTATGCTAGCACCCTGTCCTGGGTCTGCTGGAGCAGACCAATTGCACAGACTGCAGACAAAATTATACATTCAGTTGCATAAGCAAAAGAACTCATGAAACTCATCTGCACAGGTACTGAGGGCCTTTGCTAGGCTGCTCTGGGCTGAGCCGGGGCAGCCACAGCGTCACTTGTGCCTTGGCACTTAGCAGTCAGGCAAGTGTTGTGTGGGTTACTCTACTGAAGGTCATTTCAGCTCAGCAGAAGAATGAACCTGCCATTTGGCCCTGTAACAGCCACTCTTCCTGCCAAGGTGCACCCACCCTGCGGGTGCTCATACCTTGTGGTCTCGATGCAGTCACCGGCTTGCTGGCAGCTGGGGCTGGTGAAGTGGTGGGGATTGCTCCAGTGATGGTGGTGTTAAGCTCTTCAGAGCTGACCACATTACTCTTAGTACTGAAGTGTATTGGAGGGACAGTACGGGCTACGGAGGTGGGGAAGGCAGAAATAGCATCCAAGATCCAGTCTCTGAGTTTGGTAACACGTGTGTAAACCCCAGGCCGCCTGGCTTCAGCACATCCAATTCCCCAACTCACAATTCCCGCCAGGAAAAACTTGCCAGATGGTTCTTGGCAAACCAGGGGCCCACCAGAGTCACCCTGCAAGAGAAGCCAGATGGTGAACTCTCCACGGGACTGCTCCGAGGCCACCCTGAGCATACTTCTGCCAGATTGTGTCTCTCTGTCCCTGTGTATCCCAGCAGCTCACCTCTGCTTATTTGCTCCAGCCCAGTGATGAGTGAAGCATCTCCTGTGCTGGCCTTTGGGTGGTCCCCTGTGTGGTCATGCTGTCCTGCTATTAAGCAGTAGCCTTGTGCCCTTGATGTGCCAGAAGCGCACACAGACATCCTCCATAAAATCTAGGGTAAGCACTTCTACTGGTTTAATCACGTGTTAGATTGCTGCTCTTAAAGGTTAAGCCCAGCAACCCCTGAACAGCCAGGTGATGGATGTTCATTGCACGATACACAACCCAGGAAGGTCATGCTAATCTTTGCATCATGTTTTACTGATTTGGCCTATAGTTCCTTGCTAAATTCTTTGGTACTGTGGGGCCATAGGAGTGTCACTGTTGTTGGACATGTGTCTGTGAAGCCAGCAGGGCCTTCTGGGAGTTGGGTTGCTCTAGGTGAGTAATGAATAACCAGATGGGTCATGTTCATCATCCAACCTCGAATCTGCCATTCTTGGCCCCTTCTCTGGTGTTTGTGCTGCATTTGGTGCAGAAGTATGAAGTGCTACCACCAGAGAAGTGCAGTTTTGCTGAGTTGGTGGCTGCAGATATGGAAGGGCCCTGCCAAACCACAGGGACAGCCATGGAGATCACAGTCCTCCTCTTCCCATGCATTGGGAAGCTGTTCACCAAAAACTGTTGTGTATGTTTTAGTTTCCACTGCTGCCCTTTACCATCTGGATTTTGATCTGAGGACCTACCAGGTACATTGCTAGAAGCTCAGGAAGTAGGGAAAAGCAGTTAAATAGCCAAAAGAGCCCCTTAAACAGCAATGCCCTGCTCTAAGCACTAGAGAACATATCATCATTTTTGTCTTCTGCAGTCCCTGACTGTGCCTGGGTCCAATGCGTGGCCTCAAACCTTGGGGGCAACCATGATGATGGCATCAGATCCTGCTTCTTGAAGTGCTGCCTGGTGCACACTGGGAGGGAAAGGACTTCTGCGTGGAGGTGTGCCAGCTTCCCTGGGCAAAGCTTACCTGGCAGGAGTCGATTTTCCCCTCCAGGTAGCCAGCACACATCATCCTGTCTGTGAGGACGTGGCTGTAGAGGCTAGAGCACAGCTTCTGGTCCAGCAGCTCCACTGTTGCTTTCTGCAGGAACTCAGGTTTCACCACTAAACAAGAAAGATGGGACGGTGACCTCACCGCAGGTACCTGCCCATGTTACAGCCCACCCTGGCTGGCCAGAGCACGGCCTGAGCTCTCTTCCCCAGTGCCTCCTGCACTGCTACCACCCCTCCATGCCTCCTCTGCCGCCTGCCACGCTTTGCTTACAGAAATCCTCCTTGAGGTAGCCCCAGCCGGAGATAAGGCACTTCTTGCTGGTGGGGAAGTGATGCCCGGCGTTTGGCAGGCACACGGGCTGGATGTACTTAGTGAAGGTCACGGGTCTCTTCAGCTCCAGCACAGCCACATCGTAGTCAGCTGTGTCGGCATTGTAGGAGGGATGCAGGATGATCCGTGCGACGCCCATTTTCACTGCGCCACTGTCTGAGCCTCTGAGGGAGGTGGTCCCTGTGTAAGCTGCCCACATGGCTGGGTCCTGAAACCTGGAAGAGACAGCCAGGACCATGGGAGCCTGCAGCCACAGCATCGCCCTGCAGACCAGAGCCTGCTGCGGGTGGTGCTGCCTCCTGCCCATCCTGCCATCTGCTCTGGGACAGGAGCTCCCCGTGGCTTCATCTGGTAGGGGAAGGAGACCGGGTGCGATGGGGCAATGTGGTACGGTGGGAGCTTGAGCCGGAAGATACAGCAGGCTTTGCAAATCAGGGGGGGCAAGCTAGCGTGGCTAGAGCTTACTCGGTAAAGCAGTGAGCAGCAGACACCAGCCACTTCTCCGTGAGGATTGCAGCACCGCAGAAGTGCTCGTTGTTCTCTCGCAGGCTGACTTGCCATGGGAACTCCCCTCTGGATGCCTCTGAACCTCCGACTATCCTACTGGCAGTCTGCATGGCAGGGCGGCTCCCGCAGTCTGGAAGGGAGGAGAGACTACATCAGGATCCTGCTGGCTGCACCCCAGCAAAGCGCTCCCAGGGGCAAGTGGGAAAAGCTGCTTCAGCTTCAGGCATGCTCCCAGCACAGCATTACAACTGTGTTGGTGTTACAAGTGTGCGACCCTCATGGAATTCAACCAGGCCAAGGGCAGGGTCCTGCACCTGGGTC
>KZ506587.1:88864-109206 GCA_002844005.1 Limosa lapponica baueri
GCTCTTCCTCGCCGCGGAGCTCTGCCCTGGGGCGCTCCCCGCAGCCGCGCTACGAGCGGCGCTGTGAGAAGGGGTGTTGTGGGGGGCGGGTGTAGCCGGGGGGAGGGTTCTTCTTCGCTCAGCTTGCCCTCGCTCCTCTCCTGTAGGACAAGGAGAAGAAGAAGAAGGAGAGCATTTTGGACCTCTCCAAATACATCGACAAAACCATCCGGGTGAAGTTCCAGGGCGGCAGAGAAGGTGAGCCCGCCCGGCGGGGCCGAGCCCTGCGCCACCGCAGCGCGGAGCGTTCCGCGGCCCTTCCGCGGGGGGAGGCAGCGAGCAGCGGGGGCTTTTGTCGGGTCCCGTTGGCTGTTACCGGGGCGGGGTCGATCTCCTTCAACTTCTCCGTTAATCCCCTGGCTGCAATTTTATCAACGTTTCATCTGCGCGCTTTTCTTTCATCTTTTCTTATTAGTTGTCTCCAACTGTATTGTTTCTCCGGGCAGTTTTTTCACACTGCAAGGGTGCACTTGAAGCAGGAAAAAAAAAAAAACAACCGGGACGTAACAGGGTGTTACAGTTAATACATCTATCATCCCATTCATCTCTTGATGTGCTAAGTACGCCTGGCGTTCATGGATTGTTTTAATATGTTTGACCATGTCATTCCGTAACTTTCGAGGCTCTTACTGTCGTTGTTTTCCCCCCTTCCCCTTCTCTTCTTCCTTCCCCTTCCCTTCTGCCTTGCGGGATTCACAGCTATCTCTCCATCCCGCCATCTCTCCATCCCGGCTGGTGGTGCCATCTGCAGACCACTTCTTTGAAAGTTCACAGCATGTTGCGCGGGAGATGCTTCTCGGTTTGCCCTTAAAAAAAAATCTCATTTAAAGCTCCACTGGGACTTGGTGCTTACGAGGTTTTTGGAAGTTACTTCTTACTGATCAGTGTGGGGTTTGGGGTGGTGGTTGCAGTTCTTGGGCAGTTGACAGTTCCATTGGATCTAGTGTTTTAGATTTTCTTCTCAGAAGGTTAATGCCAAGTTCCTGTATGATCTTCATATAACACCCGAGATTGTACAAGTCTCTTTGATTTGGGCTGTTAGCAAGGGTAGTAGTGCTGGTGATCAACAAGTATTTTTCAAACTGGGAGACCATTCCGTATAGTCTTGAATTTTATTTAGTCTTGAGGAATTGTGTTCTTTTTTAGGACAAAGTGCTTATCTGTCTACTCTGCATTCCTGTGAAGGCAGAGCTTATGCTAAAAACATTATGTTCCAGGAGGACACCTGGAAGATGGGTTTTCTGAAGAAAGCACTTCAGAATATTACAGTCTTGCCTTATTTTTTGCCATAGCCTTTCACTTAGGGTATTTGTTTGGTGGTTTGTTTTTTTTTTTTGCGGTGTGACTTGTATCAGTTTGCTGTGTTGAAGTATTCTTAAAATGCCTCTGAAATTGGCTGGAAAAAAAGAGCTACTGTTTTGAAGAGCAATTTTAAGAATTGGTTGAAAAACCTATAAGTTTCAGTTGGCAAAACACAAACCTGGTTATTGTGCATTTGCACTTTCACAAAGAGGGCACTGTTTAGTATCTCTGATCTCGTTTGCTCGATAGCCTTGCTTGAAGGAGGGAACAGAGCTGGAGAACTGAATATGTCCTTCACCCAGTCTTGCGTTGCTCTTTACCTGGTTTGGTCTCTAATCATTGTTTTGTATGTGGTCTCTAATAGCAAGTGGTGTCTTGAAAGGATTTGACCCTCTTCTGAACCTTGTGCTTGATGGTACCATTGAATATATGCGAGGTAAGTAATTTGCCAACTGTGTGAAGCTTCCTTTTTTTTTTTTTCCCACCCAAGAATAATTTTCTTAACAGAAATCTTACAGAAACTGCAGGTTGACATCATCCAAACTGAGACATGTTTGTGATAAGTTGCAAAGAGAGGGATAAGGTAACAGAAGTTAGATTAAGCACATTCTCTGTGGTAGAACATTTTTGGTTGTCCTTGCTTGAGCTCCTCTATGACTTATTTGGTGCTCTTGTCCTCTAAAGCTCGAATGCAGTAGTATGTCTCTCTTCAGATAAAGCCTTTGCCTTTGTATATGCTACTGAAGGGCTGCTGGTTTGCTGAAAGCAGGAAAAGCATATCAGTAAGAGCTATCTTACTGTCATAAGCTCTACTGTAAATGCAATTTTTGCATTTCTGTGGAAGTAAAGCCTTCTATAGCTTCTTAGACCTAATAGAGCTGTAGAGGTTTTTTTTTCTTGCTATTTCTTTTTTTTTCCCATTGAAGGATAAATAGTCCCATTTCCCTTTCTCGTCTCTGAAAAAAAATTTATCATATGGTTGGGTAGCATTTTTGAAGACTGTTCCCTTGTCTGCTTCCAGGGAAGCATCTGAAACTTTAATTCTGCTTTTAGACGGGAGTTTTAAAAGATTAATATAGTGCATTTTTATTGAATGTATTGACATCTCGAGTAGGGTGGAGTTGGCTGTTGCTGTGTAAGTGTTTCTCTGTCCGTCCCCATACACAGCCTTGTTTGGCTTGATCTGGGAATGGTCTGGTGCACTTTGTACTTAGTGCATTCTGAAGTCAGGGTCATCTTCTGCTTTGCATTGATCCCAAAATGTTTACCTATAATGGGGATATCAGGGGCTTTGTTAATCACTTGTATGTATGCTCTTGGTTAGATGAATGGAAAGGACTTTGAATTCTTTAAAAGATTTACATACAAAGCTAAGTTCATTACTCACTGTGGCATGTGCTACTTTGAAAATTAAAGTAAATCAGTTATGTCTTGAAGAAATCAGATTATTACTGCTGCATCACTTTTTTAGTCAATGTGTTCAGTAAAACAATGAAGGGACACCTGGAAAAAAGAATGTATATCTGCCTTTTGAAGTTGATGGAATTTGGTTTCTTTTCCTTATGCTGCCATTGTAACTGTGGCACTCTTGCTTTTCAGATCCAGATGATCAATACAAATTAACAGAAGACACACGTCAGCTGGGACTTGTGGTCTGCAGAGGGACTTCTGTAGTTCTTATTTGTCCACAGGATGGAATGGAAGCTATTCCAAACCCTTTCATTCAGCAGCAAGATGGCTAATGCTTTCTTTGGATTGTCTCTGAAGCCTTCAAGGGTGCAAATCATTGGAGAAAACCATCAGTGTGTGAGAAGCTTCCTGGTTTGGGAGAGGAGTTTGTATGTGTGTGTGTTTTAGTGTGAAAGAACGGTCAACTTTTATTTTTGTGGCTTTCCATAAATGATGAGAGGATTTGACATGGTGTGTGAGAAATAAGTTCTGATTTTTATTTTTTTCCCCCAAACAAATATGTAACTACATTTGTTTAGAGCTGACAGGAGAGAATATACTGTCATGGAATTGTCTGAGACCCTTTTGATCTTGTGAGATTTGAAACAACCACATAGAATTAGTAAAGAATGCCCTGATGAACATTGGTTATATTATTTACATTTTTAAATACATTAAAAAATACATTAAAAAATTATTTAACCTAAAGCCTAAATACATTAGAACATGTTTCTTTTCCTCTTAAATGTCAGTACTCAGCTGGGAAGCATTGTGTTGTAGTCTTCCTGCTGTTGAGTTCAGTCTCTTTTGCCCGGTTGCTGTCCCACATGCAGGAAGATGACTTTCCTTGGACAGTCCCTTGTCATCATCTTTCCAAGCTGTGTAGCTGAGCAGATCTTTTCTAGTGCTGGTTCCAGATCTTACGGGCTGTGATCGGTGTATCAGAAGGCTCCTGCATTTCTACAGAAGGACTGGACTACCTCCTAGGATGATTCTTGGCTGAGTGACACGAACCTTATGGAAGTATCTGTTCAATACTTGGAATCTTAGGGGAAGAATATTTAAGATCCTAGTGTTCACTTGTAGGCAGTGTCTGGAAATACTGTGTATTTTTTATATTGTAGCTGTGCACTTGTAGTTCTACTTGTTATAACTTGATTTGTAAGTAAACATTTTAATTTCTTTTATACTGCAGAAATAGCAAGATTGAGGATTTTTGAGTTAATAAATACAAATTAATGTGTTCCTAAACGTCTGGTTTTTAGTCTAAAAAAGTGCTGTACAGCTGTTCTCCACAGTTGTAAATCTAAATGAAATTTGTTCAGGAGGTTTTAAATGCAGCAAAAGCAGGAGGGACGAGATCAGAAGCCGTGCTCTGCTCCAAGACAGAAAATTGATGAGAAGTGACTGACAGCATCTGGTCCTTTTTCTGAGGACTTGTGCATTTCTGTGAGGCATCTTAAAGACTGTCTAGTAGAGGATGTGCCCGTAAGCTGTATGTAACCTGCTTTTGCTACCTGCTTTTACTGAGGACCATTTATGAGGAGGCAGAGTGAATTGTTTTGGTGGCAGCAGTGGTCTTGTTCCTAGTGGATGTCAAAAAAACATGGCAAGGACTGGTTTATTGGCTGTTCATTTTGGCAAGAGCACCATACTCCCATTCAATTCCTTGAAGTCAATAAATTCCACTTCAATGTATCTGACTTTTCCAGGAAGTAAAACTAGGGACCAGTTGTCTCGTGTGGCATATTTCCTGTGTAAACTTGAGTGCTTCTGGATTTTAATTTAGGGGTTCATTTGAGTGCTTCATAGAGCTGTCTGTAGACCCGTGCTCCTTCCAACCTAAGTTTTTTTCTAATGCTACAAAACTTGTTCTTCATGCGATTGCACAATTCAAAAGCGACTCCTTATTTAGAATGTTTGGAGCAGAACTTGCTCGCCGTCAGCCGGAGTAGTCTTGAACTGTCCCCTGTGGGGGAGAGGGATTGCTGGTCGTTGGTAGCAGTTACGTGCTGACCCATCTCTGCACGGTCTTGTTTTCAGAGTGTAGCATCAGAAACAGACCTGTTGAAGCTCTCTTGAGTGGATTCCAGGCTCTAACTGCAGAGGGTACAGAGAGATCTGCCTGAAGTCATGTGTCAAGTGCATAAACTCTGGAGAGGGGCATGTTTCCAGCTTTTCCTGCTCAGTTAATAGGTTGCTTGGCCTTCACTGCAAGGCCTGTGGCTGTCCTTTTTGGCAATGCAGGCTTCTGGGTTATATTTGGGAGTCAAGTATGTGAAAATAACAATATGAAAATGATAGCTGAATTTTAAATGTGTATATGCTTTTCTATTGTATTCATTCCTAAATGTGATACTCTTCAAAACCATTTGTAACAGCGGTTTTGCAGAAGCCTCTTCCAGAAATGCAGGAGGGAACCTCCAGGGGAAAAAAAGGTGCTCTTGATCCAGATGGCAGTGTTCTGCTTGCGGAACTTCCCTGAGAAATGGAACTGAGGCTTGCTGGGATGGGCTTTTTTGAATAAGGGGCACTAGTTCAAGGTCACTGCAAATCTCTCCACTTACGAGCTTGATTTAAACACTTCTGAAAAACTCGGTGTGGAATCAGTGAGCTGGTGCTTGTGCTATGACTGTATTTATTTAGTGCATTGAGTTTGAGGATGGCCGAATAAGTGACAGCCATTTGGGTTTGATTGTGGGGACTCATTCCTTCCTCCCGTCTCTTACTATAAAGTTAAATATATACTAAGTACTGCAAGCAATCTGGAATTTGATATTAAACTTGAACTTTTGAAGGACGTGGCTTTGGGGAAATCAGTGTTTTTTCCCCAGGAAGTCTCGAGTTTTCCTATGTTTTGATTTGCAGAAGTGAGAAGTATTGTAATGTATACTTTTTTTCCAAATGGATTCAATGTTCTACAATTTTTTGATACTTAGTTCAGTGCTTAGGAAGGTTTTGGTTGTTTTTCCTCTTTCTTCCTCGTAGCCCAGGCTCTTTGCTTGGTTTACAGCTCCCCTAATTTGCTGTGGTCTCACCTGGCTAAGGCCAATTTAATCTGCCTTTTTTTTTTTTTTTTGTTTTGCAGCTCTCCTGCTATTGCTGCTCTGAAAGCAGCAGGAAAGACTGAAGAGCAAAGCAGGAAGGTAGAAAACATATTCTATTTTTAGGACAAGATGGGATTATCTTGTATTTATCCTAGCTAGGAGGATCAAGTTTCCAGAGACCTCACACGCGCAAAGGCTGCATAAGGGCTGAGTTAATTTTAACTGCCTGGCAGTCGACAAGCATGGAGCCTGCACAAGAACCAGGGGAGCTGGGACCTCGGACAGAAATGATTGCAGACACAATTCTTGAGGTTGGAGATAGACTCTTTCAGGTCAGCCGTAGGGTGCTTTCAGGACACAGTCGTTATTTTGAAGCCATGTTTTTTGGGGGGGCGAGAGAGAGCTCTGAACACCACATAGTGATAAGAGGGATTGATGCAGTGCCTTTTCAGGCGCTACTTGAGTTCACTTGCACAGCCCAAGTGCTTATAGGTCAAGAAAATGTGACCAGCTTACTGGAAACAGCCGATTTTTTTCAGTTTGACAGGGTGAAACTGTTGTGTGAGAAATTTCTGGAGAGAGAACTGCATGTTTCCAACTGCCTGGGCCTGATGACTTACTCGCAGCAATTTGCCCTTATCGAGTTGTATGCGTCTGCTGTGAATGTGGCGCTCACTCACTGGGGAGATGTGGTGTGCCAGGAAGAATTTAAGGCACTACCCAAAGAAGTGCTGATGCAGCTTCTAAAAAGCGATGACCTCTTCGTTTTGCGAGAAGATGTGGTTTTTGATGGTATTATGAGGTGGATAATGGAGGACCCAGCAACAAGAGAGGAAGACTTTCTGGATTTGGTGGACGAAGTCAGGGTCACTTTTCTGAGTTTGTCCTTCCTTGATGTCTTGGTGAAACGCAGCAAGCGCCCTGGAGAGACAGATACCTTTTCCAGGCTAATAAAGAAGTTAGACAGTTGTCCTCCACCCAGCTGGCAAAATACAGAACTGCGTCCTTACGCTGGTCGGAGCTATGACACCTTATATGTTCTGGGAGGAAAGCATGACAAGGAACAGCAAGAATTATTTCTCTTTCAGCCTAAAACAGGGACCTGGCAGGCTTGTTCTCCACTGCAGCGCAGGAACCTCACCCAATATGCAGTGGCAGCAGTAGGTAACTCACAGAGAAGTGGGACTGAGCAAGTACAACCAGAAATTGAGACGCAAATGCAAGGAGTTCAGCTGCTTCTGTAAAACCACATTGTTCAGTGTTGCTAAAACCTTGTTTATATTTATTCACAGAATGGTTTTTTTTTTCTCCTTAGTCCTAGGAGAATCTTAGACAAGGCTGAATATTTCTTTTAATGTAGCAGAAACTATTGAAATCCTTATATTAGCTTTATCTGGAGTGAGTCTAATGACTTCATTTTAAGCAGGATATTTTTTTGGCCTTCTCTTTCATGGTGGTTTTTCACAGATGGTGACTTCTGATTTATAGTTGCCATTAAGTTAAACTTAGCCATGGATGTTGCAAAATCTTCATACTTGAAGACTTTCAAGACAGGTCAATACCATGGCTTCCCTTATTTAGTGTGGGTGATAGTCCCATTTCAGGTGGGAGTTTGGACATGAGATCCTCAGAGACTCTTTCCAACCAGTGTTTCCATGATTCTGTTCAAGAATGGGAGCAGACTTGGAAGGACTTACTGCATCTTGTAGCCCAGTATATCTGTGCAGATGAGGGATAAAATACTGCAGACTGATACAGAGAGCAGTAATTTTCTCTTCTCATCTTAGACCTTTTCAGTACAGCCCAGGGAGAAATGAGAACTCCAGTTCTCGGGAGCAATTTTCAGTTTTCATCTAACTGATGCTTTTCTCTGCTGTCTTTCCAGGGAGCTTCCTTTTTGTGACAGGAGGATATTTCCGAGATGAGTTTGTGTGGTATAGCGTGGATTGGGTGCTTATCTATAATTGCTTGGACAATAGCTGGCTGGAAGGGCCTGCCATGAAGAAATCCCGCAATAGCCATTGTGCAGTAGGTGCAGGGCTCTACCTGTATGTGCTTGGAGGGAGCACAGATGAAGGGATAATCCCAGCAGTGGAGCGCATGGCTTTGATGGAGTCAGAGTGGGAAAGCATGAGTCCTATGGCTCAGCCTGTGGAGAGAGGAGATGCAGTCAGTGTGGGAACCAGGATCTATGTGGTCTGTGGCCTGGATGAAAATGGACATGTATATGATGGAGTGCAAAGGCTGAACACAGAGACAGACAGTTGGGATGTCATCTCATTCTCCCCACTTCCAAGGTAAGAAATAATCTTCTGGGACTTGGCAGGAGAAGAAAGGTTCTATTGTTGGTCCTGCTACAAGAAGAAGTTGGACTGGAGAAATCCACAAGTCCTGGCACACCAACACTTTTGTGATTCTCTGTTTGAATAGGACTCTTGATATGAGGGCCAAGGTCACACTGAGTATTTCAGGGGCCAGATCTTTCTGTTGATTCTCATCAAGGGTTTCTTCCCTCCCAGGTATGACCTCTGCATCACGTCACTGAATGGTGCTCTGTACACCATAGGAGGGGGAGCTTTTCGATTTGATGTGGAGACCGATGAATGGACCCAAGTGGATGAGGAATGCTTGACCCAGAAGTTCTTCATGGGATGCAGCACTGTGAATGGACGAATTTATCTCCTTGGACAGAGGAAGGGGAACAGTACCCTCCCTGTTGTAATCCTTTTTGATCCCTACATTGATACGTGCCAGGTCATAGATAACAAACTCCCTTGCCCCCTTCCTATTCATGGGTGTGTTACTGTGCGAAGATTTGATACATGGGCATGAGAGATGCCAGATCCAGCATAACCAGAAAAAAAAAGTTAGATTGTGTCATTTGATCTGTGAATTTCTTTAGTTTTGAAAATAGATCTGTTCCTTCTTAACTCTGGGGTTTTTTTTGTTTCAACCAGGTAAATGAACTTGAAGCAAAAGTTATTGAAACCTTGTTTACACAAAAGTTGCAGGTCATTATTGAAAATTATGGTCAGCATTGTTATCGTACATCAGCTCCTTAGGATTGATGCTAAATAAAGGGCTGCTCTGACCTTTAACCTCCCTGTGTCTCTGTCCTTTGAACAGGTGGGGAGAGACAGGAAAAATTGCATCAGTGCTAGAAAATATTGTAGGACTAACATAATAAATCAAGTGTGTGTCATGGGAATCTTCAGCAGGATATATGAGCTCTTAGTGCTGTAGGACAGGGACAAAAAAACCCAAACAACCACTGCAGTCAACCCAGTATTAGTATCATTTTAGCCTGAGATAAGCAAGTTTCCCAGGTTATGTAATTGTGGTTAAAATTACCTTTACTCCAGGCTGGAGAGCACCACAGAAGGAAGGAGGCTATTCTGGATTTATGCATTCAGGTATGTAATGATAACCATTTGCAAACTGGGGCACTTAATGAGTCTTGCTTCAGTTTCCTTAGTGCCCTTTGGAGAATAAACATCACTATCCCAAAGCACTGAAATGAGGGTGTAAGGGGCAGGGACCCACACATACCCTTAGTTAAAAAATGCATATGAGGAAGAGGGTTTGATGGGCTTAGTGCAGCAGTAGGGGATAGATGTCCAAGGGTGCTCAGACCTTCCAAGGACGGAGAAGTTGAGAGAGTGGCTGCCACACAAGTCTGCTTGACTGGATGAGAAGGGCAGAGCGCAACAGCACTGACTTGGCGGGTTGCACTGCAAATGTTACTGTCATCTATGGTAGCAGAGCCTGTTCTTTGATGTGATGCAGGAATGTTGAAAGGAAAACGTTCCTGAAGTGAGTGGGAGGTCATCATCTTCAGAGAATGGGAGAGGCCTTAAAAACCAAGAGGTGTTGGTTAAAAGTCAGCCATACCACTGTGAGAACGATGTCAGGATGGCAGGAGATAGTCTATCCAGGCCTGCGAATGTGGAGCCCTCTCAGTCCAGGCTGGCTTCTGCTCCTTGGCTATAGCCCATCCGTCAGCCTGCAGCCAGGCTGTGCCATCGCCAGCTCCATGCTGAGAGCAGAGTGGGTGCTTTGGCCATGGTGAGGCTGGCAGTAAAGAAAGGCTGGGCCTGTTGGTTGAGTCTGATGGCCAGTTTACTCTTGTGTCCTGAAGGCTATATGAATCTTTTAAAAGCTGAGATTCTCCTGTATCATTTAAGGCTTTAAAAGAAAGCATCATCCTTGGTGGACAGGGTGAAATAATTCCTGGGCAAACCCTTACACCACATACCCTAATGAGGAGTCTTGCACTCCCAGCAAAGTACAGCTAGCTGGGGCTTGGCAACATCCTTCTCGAGGCCAGTGTCCCATGGAGATGGGAGGCTGGCTGTCTTTCAGCATTACTTGCCGCAGCTCTGAATGTCACAATCCTTCAAGGGAATGCTGGCTCAGTGCCTTCTGCCTTTCTCTGGGACATCTTTCCTCACTTTATTCATATAGTGAGTTGCAGAGGTCAAATGTGGGAGATGGACCATGGTTCTTCACAGCAGTGTGTTCTAATTGCACCATACTTCATCCTCCACCTCTTTGCATTTCTCAGAGACAGTTTCCCCTAGCACTTGTGTGAAACGTGTCAGGCGCCTTGGAAGCATACTCAAGGCCTGGGTAGAAAATGTATTTTGAAGACAGTGTTTGCAGGTTTCTGTATATTGTTTATGGACAAAAATATCTGTATGTAGATTTATCAGTCCTCTGCTTTTTCTGACCCTTTGAGTTAGCAGCGATATCAGACCTCCAGCAAGTTTCTAAGAAGATTTTCCTACTGACATAAGGTCTGATATTCTAAAAAAAACTTCTGCATCATGGAAAATGTAGGAAAAACCTTTAGTTTAGGTGTAATTCATTTTTACACTGACTTTAAATCTTATGTTCTACTATAAATTCTGAAAATGTCATCGGATACAATATATTACAAGGTGAAAAGTCATCCAACCCCTAAAATAACCCATTAAAATGTTAGTATTGTAACATTCTTATTTTCCAATTTTGAAAATGAAACCTCAACAAACGAAAATGTCTAAAAGGAAAATTTCCATAGGGATTAAATTGTAATTTCTAGTGGAAAAGTGTGCATTTGGAAGAGTTTCAGTTGATTTCAATTTTAGGAGTCTTCTCTTGAAATAGACATTCAGTTAGCAAAATCTTTTAGACACATGAGCTATTTTGTATAATTCATACAACAAACGCAGCTTGCATCAGTTGAGCAGGCCTTATTTGCAGAAATGGTTTATCCTTCCCCAAAGCCTGACCATTTTATACTATACAGCTGAAAACTTATTTGCCTCTTAAGCTAGTGTCTTTCACAGGCAAGGCCTTTCATCAGGTGGCTGACAATGACTGCCAGTATCTTCTGAAATTGCAAGTCAATTAAATCTTCAGCAGTTATATTATCTCATGAACCTTTGGGAAGGTTTTGAGATAACCAAAGTTAGGTGTCACAGCTTGTTAAACCCTTCTGTTTACAGTGAGACTTTGGCTGCTAGGCTTTTTTTTTTTTTTTTTCATGGATAAATGATCATAGATTAGTCATAAAAGAATGGTCCCAACAGAAGAAGTGAAGAAAAGATCTCCTGAAGTGACTTAACTGCCTGTAAACGCTGTGATGAAATTCACTTCCATCTAGATATTGGACGATGCCCCAGGCAGACCACTGTGAAGCCATCTGTGAGCCAGTCTGGCCTCTCCCCCCAGGTTCCATTCAGCCTTCCTGCTTTTAAGAATCTGCCTGGCCATTGGGATTTTGCAGCAAGACCTGCATCACTCTTGGTTTTTTGCGAGATCTTCTGCTTCACTCCTGTCACTTTCCTCGGTGTCACTTCTGGCATCTTTTCTTTTCTAGAGGAAAGAAAGACAATTTAAATGAGATGCAAAACCTGTATCTTGATATATATTAGAGGGGACTAGTCCTGTTTTTGTTCACAGCGCTGGTGTGTAAACCTGACAGCTAAAATAAAAATAACAGGCATTATCATGTCCTTAAAGCCAGTGTTGCAATTGTCCCTGCATTGGGACTTAAACTGCCAGAGGCTGACTTTGTTATGGTTTCACCTAACTTTTGGATGCTTTTTTTTGTCACCCTAATAATGTTCTTGTAATGTGAGCTTTTGAAAATAAGTTAGTATTTATTCTACATATAGTTAATCTGCATATTTTCCTGTGCAGTTTATTACTGTCGATGCTCTGAAAGTCATCGTGTATTTGTCCAGTGAGCATATTGACTGGTCTCCTCATTTCACAGGTATCTACAAACTTGATCACAAACTCCATCATTTCCTCCAGAAAAACTGTTTTTTCTCTTGATTTAGCTTCAATGAAGGAGTAGTTCAAGGTAAGCTGAAAGCAACACATCAGCACTGTGGTGGGGTTTTTTCTGGCCAAAGCCTTCACAAAAGCTTTTTCACCAAATCCTTCACAAATCTGCTCAGAGGCTACCAAGGTGCCACCTGCTTACGTTAGCAAGGCAGGCCAGGGAGCTGGCGTTTCTGATGACAAGGTTTCTTTCAGTGATCCCTACCCAAACTCTGGAGTGCATCAAAAGACTGTGGAATGCACCCAAAACTCAGAGGTGCAAATACACAGAGTGCTATCCACCAGGTTCACCTCTTTGCTCCTTCCTTACTCCACTTGGGACATACCAGCAGGTTCCTGTTCTCCCGAACTGCGTACTGAAAAGCTGTTAGGCCGTGAGGAGAAAGGACTGCGGATGACTCCCATGTCACTAGGACACAGCTGTGAAGCGGAAAGGAGTTGCTGGTCTGATCTCCGTGAGCAAAGGTATCTACACAACTCCCAACAGGTGACTTCAGGAGCCCTCAGGCTGTTGGTTGAGCAGTCCCATTTCTCCCACCCCCTTCCCTGCAGCCATGCAGGAGTCTCCCTGGATCTCATGGTCTCTCATGAGTAGTGGTGGCACAGAAGAGACAAAGATTTTTCGTACCGCACCATGGAGGATAACACCAAAGATCATCTGGATGATTAGATAGGACCAGAAGATGTGTAACAACTGCAGGACCATCAGGAAAGCGTTTATCACACAGCTTACAAGGAACAACTGAAATTTTGTCACAAAGTAATAGTATGTGCTGTGGGAAAGAGAGAGGGAGAGACAAATCAAAAGGCACAAGTACCTTCACACTTATCTGGGCAACTGCTTGGCTCATGTGGCCCTAGGGCAGAGTGTGATGGACACGCTCCACCCCTGAACCAAACTAGTACAGGCTCCAAAGGAGGTCAAGGCCTGAGCTGTAGCCAGGCCAAGAACTCCTCTAGTTTCAACCTGTTCTCCAAAAACCCACAAAGGACACAGTAAACATCAATACAGATGAGTTTGGAACACCGATCATGTGGTTAATGCATAAATAACAGTGGCTTTTCCAAAACATTTATCAAAAAGTGATGAAAGTTGTGGGTATGAGGAGTCCCACACATACCTCTTCTCTTGCAGGCAATTTGACTACAAACCAACCACTTTATCCCATAAATATAACAGCCTAAGTGAGCCGGCTTTGAGCTCCCCCTGCACGGCTGCATGGCAGTGCTCTCCTCTTGAGCTGGGACACTTCTCCAGGTTGCTTCTTGATGGCAGAGAGACCTTTTACCAACAGCGGATCTTTGGTAAGTGACCAATATCACGCATAATCCTGTAGTATGATAACTTTGATTTTGCCTTAGTAACACTGATTGCATGCTGAATTGATGTTGATGACCAAGTCTGGGACTAAGTCTGGATACAGCCGCACTGAGACTCCTCTCTGTGAAGGAGCTTAGAAAGCAAGGGGGTCCATTCTGAACCTCGTGACCCACCTTACCCTTTGCGTCCTCCGTCTCTCTATGAATCATTTTAACTCGAGTGTAACTCAGTTTTCCTTTGTATGTTTTCTCATGCAGAGAGTGAACCTTGCCATCGAACTTTGTGAAGTTGCACTTTGCAACATCATATTAAAATTGCTTTGCTAACAGTAGTTCTTTAAGTGATCTAAATCACCCGTTCACAGCATAGAGCTGAGCTGTGATAGGGCTGCACCATCAGGCTCCATGCTCTGCCCAGGGGACCTGCAGAAACTCTGTATTTAAATCTCCAACAACACGATAGTCTTTGCAGAGAGGTCGGTTATCAAAAACCTGCAATGCTTCCCAGAAGTACCAGGAACCAGCAGCATTTCTCCTAAAATAAATCTGGAGAGGAGCAATGGACAAAAATTAAACCATAAGGGGACGCCGCCACTGGCACTTAAATAAAAAGATTATAAATTAATTTTTTTAACTGAAGTCAGGAAAGAGTTGAGGGTACAGATGAGAAGTTGGGCAGGGCATTATTTTTGCAGAAGTCACAGAAACTGGCAGTGACAGACAGGAGGAAAGCACTGGTTAGGGAACAGCGGTTCAGCTCAGGAGAGAAATGACAAACACTAGCATGTGTCCTGTTCCGCAGGTTGTCTAAGACGTGAAATCTAAGGCATATTTGAAGCTGGGAAACTGTTGGATATAGTGTGTATTTGCTCTGCTCTTGCCCTCCTAGACATTTGCTTCTTGCTGCTGATGCAGACAGGTGCTAATCTAGATGGACCCTTGGTCTGACCTGAGATATCTGTTATCTTCTTTGTCCTCATGTTATGATACAAATGTTGAGATAGTGGGGCTTGACTTTTTGCAGCGGAGACCACTGAAGTCATGGTTATTCTGTTTTCTTTCTCAGGAACGTTGCCTCAAGCTTTTATTGCTTTTCTTTTTAAAAGGGAGCCATTTCACCAGCAGAACCTGGGACTTGTTATGCAAAGTCAGCTTCACAGGCACCCAGACTAAATGGCAGCAAGACCAAAATTCAAAACTCAGCATCTTCAGTGTTGGTATGGATCCAGGGCAGGAGCAGAAGACAGAAACGCAGACTTGTTCCTATGTGTGTATAACATGTCCCATTAAAAAAATTCTTCTGGCTGTAATAAATGAAATGTTTGGTTTTGAAAGAAAACAGAGACCTTAAACTATAACACAAGTGTTGTGGAATGAGTTTCTGGAAAGTTAACTGGGATCACCTTTTCCAGGCAACTTGACAGTGGTAAAGAAAGGGGAACAATTTCAGCATAGTTAAAGGCTGGGAGTGTGATCAGGTATGTGTAGGCAAAAGCCATTGCCCAAGACTGGTGCCTGTGTATGGCTTCTGGAGGAATCATTGTTGATACCCTCCCAGCATGTCGAGTATCCTACCTCCTGAATTCTTAGCCTGTACTCATGATTTTCTTGTTTTATTTCAAATAGATGGTGGGTGTGCCATTGTTTCTATATTAATTTTATCTTAATAAAGCTTTAACCAGGCCTTAATCTGCTCAGAAATTCTTGGGAAATTCAAAGCAGTACGGTTTGTACCTTTTTTCTCTTGTAGGAACCAGTGTTTGCAACAGGAGGAGGCCGCTTCCTACACTCTGCAAGAGTCAAACCAGGTCTTGAGCAGGAGTAGAGGAGAAGGATTACCCTCAGACTGTGGTAGGGATGGCTTTAGGCGGATGGAGAAAGACAGTCCTAAAACATTCCCAGTGCCACAATAGCTCATGAGAAGTCAGCTGCTGTGGCTGCATATTAGCGTCTTATCACAGCATGAGAGACAGCCCCAGGTGAGAGACAGTCCCTGCCTAGGAGAAGCAGTGAGAGCATGGGAATGGAGGGGCAGAGACTGTGGCTCTAGTTTAATTAATTAATATAGTTAAAAACATGTTGGTTTTTTTTTTTAGGGGGGGTTCCTCAGTTCCAGTTGGATTATTTTTTGAGCTTACCTGTAGTGTCCTGTTCCCTGCCTTTCCTTCCCTCAGCACGGAGGGTCATCTCTCCAGAAGCTCAAATAGCACATAACACCCGTGTTGAGAGAACATTAAAGCATAACTCACATCAATGGGAAAAGGACAAGCCGGGAGATGATGAAAACCACAGCGAAAACAATAAAGACTGCTTCGCAGACCCGCTTCCATTTCATGTAATGGAGCATCTTGGCAAGCTGTAGAGAGACAAAGTGCCCTATGTCCTGTGTGCCTGTGTTCTCCTTCTAGGGGGCTGAGGGATTTCCCATGTCCTGCAAGGGTTACTGGACTTGTGGGGGTGTGTCCCAGTCCCTGTGCACTTGCTCACTTTTCCCCAAGAGCAATAAATCTGATACTTCCTAAATGCATTAGTATGTGTGTGGGCCACCGCATCCACATGCATCATGTGTAGTAAGGCACACAGTTCCCAGTGCTACCCACAGACACCAGCACAGATCTGCATTTCTGGGTGAGGGTAACTCACCTCTAAAATATAATCAGAGGCATCATGGACCAGCATGACTATCATCCCAAACCGTACAAGATTGGCACAGTAGGAGACAAAGATCAGAGTGATGGTGGCGATGTGGTGGATGATCTGTTCCTTAAAGTCCTGGCATGAGAAGAGAGATTACGTGTCACTCTTACCTTGACTGGGGACACCTGTTCCTGGATGCTGCTGCCTCACTAGGACGCGTCAAACACCTCCACAAAGCATCAGTGCTCCCCACTGTGCTATAGCTCTCTAAGGTCCTGCACAATCCCGAGAAGAATGAGCATCTTTATGCCCAGGTCATGGAAACCCAGACAAATACCAGTGAGGTACACATAGTTGCAATCATGTCAGAAGACAGATTTTATAAATTTTCCATTAATCAATCTGCCCTTACAAAATTCCTTTCTTAACACCCCATATTTTCCTCCCAGACCCCTCCACTGTGTACTGAAGAGCTTTTTCTAATGACAGTAGATTGACCTTGGCAGGTCCCAGCCATAATGGAGGCAGCTTTTCAACCTCCCTGTGCTGCCCATGGAGAGGGACCAATGGAGATGGGGTGGAGATACTGCAGGGGGGGAATATGCATTCTCACATATCTCATGTAGAGGGCCTTGCTGGGTGGTTCATTCCTGCAGCGACAAATCTGGACGTACACAAAGGCAATGTTTTGGGATATGAGAAGGTGACCCCTCAGTGCGCTGGAGAGATTGGGAAGGGCAGCTCTGGCCCAGGGAGGATCACTGCTGGGCAGGGGATGCCTGCTTCTTCTGGGGAGCATTGCAGATGTCCAGTAACTGACCTGTCTACAAAGGCTATTGAAGTGTTGGAAATTTTAATACAAAGTTTCTGCAGGTTCTCTGGACCCAGGATATGCTTTGCCTGAGGGAAAAGCATGTAGTCTCTGAAGAGAGATGAAATCATCAAATTAAACAATCAAATGAAGCTGAGGTCGAACCTTAGCTTGTGCAGTTCAGCTACATGCTCTGGGCGATCTCCACTGCAAACCAGGCAAGGGCAACGGTGGATGATGGGTCCATGGGGCCCAGGATCTCACATCATCCCACGCTGCAAAAGCCACACGTGCAGTACCCTCATCACAACAGTCTAGATCCCTGGAAATCAGGAGGACACAGCCCTGAGCAGAGTGGCACCTGAGACTAGAGCTGGGAAGGGCCCTGACGCCATGTCCACCCAGTGACTGTCCCTTGGCCAGGTGTGGGGACCCCATGTCAGCCCTCAGCACTTCCCTTGCCTAGCTGGCAGTAAGGCCACGCTGCAGATGAGTGGGACTCAGCGCAAGGTGCGATGGTGGGATGTGAGCTGCAGGGAGCTCATGTGCTCAGGGGTCTTTGCAGCAGCACGTGTATCTTGTCCTTTGCATCCCCGGGGAACTGACAGTGGGAGGGGAGACCCTCATGACAGGGGCCCACCAAGCCAGCGCATTGCAGTTGTGCTGCTGTCACTCACCTTCCTCTTCACGTCGAAGGGCAGGGTGGCCACCAGAGAGCAGTAGAAGGAGAGCTCCAGCAGGTAGAACCAGCCCAGAGCAGGTGGGAGAGGCTGCGAGACAAGTGACAGGCAGTGTGACACCCCTGCCTAGCCCTGGGGGATGGGAGAGGGGAAGCCCCTTCATTCAATCCTCATTTGGGACAGCAGGGCTTGTTCATGCCTAAATTTTCGTGTTCCCTGTGACTGAACCATTTGCTGATGCACTGTCAAGCCTGGTCCAAAGCCAGGACCAGCCCTGGCCAGTCTGCAGAGGGCCTGAGAGGAGCCGGGGGCCTCCGCTCTGCAGGGGTTCAGACACCTCTCATCTCCATCCATGCTTCAAGAGGCTGAGGGAAGTCCTGACCACCTGATTCCTTTTGTGGCCACATGCATGGAGCTGCTTCCAGCCAGGCTTTGGTTACAGAGAAACTCTCTGAGAAGAGGTGCCTGCTCAGGGCAGAGACTCTCCATCCATATGGAGTATCTATAAGGAGCTTGTCAAGAAGACAGTACCATGCCATTCACCATGGTGCATGATGTAAGGATGGGAGACAGCAGGCATAAGTTGAAATGAGAGGTGGATGTAAGGTGAAACATTTTCAACATGACTGCAGTCAAACAGTGGAATAGATTGCCCAGAGAGCTTGTGTTGTCTCCATCCTTGAAGGTTTTCAAAACTAGACCGGAGAAAGCCTTGGGTAAGCTGATCTGAGCTCACAGCTGAGTGCTGTGAGCAGGAGGTTGGACAAGAGACCTCCTCGTCCCCCTTTCAATATGAATTATCCCGTGAATCCATGTCCTTGCTGCTCACCTGTTGTGGAAATCTCAGCCAGCACACGGTATGGTCCCAAAACCAGGGCTTCTGTGCAGAGAGAAGGCAGCAGTAAGGATCTGTAGCCTTTCAATGACATATAATGACCATGTGAAGAAGTACTTGAAGAAGTCAGTATGCCCATGCTAGACCCAATCTACATTTGAGCTCTGGAAAGAGTGGTTGACAAAATGCATTGGTCATTAGTGAATGCGCAGGATGTCACACACATGGCCTCGATATACAGTGGGCAGCAGCCCCAGACAGGACATGGTCCGCTCTCGGTTGAGATGCAAGGGCTGTGTGTGGGTATCAGTGGGGAATCACTTACACAGTGATCTAAGACAAGGAGAAAACCATGGTAACATCACTGGTACCTAGCCAGGTTTACCCAGGGAAAGGGGGACTTCTGCTGGATCGGGATTGGGGATGGTTCTGCTCCATGCCCTTGAATTTGTCCTTCTTTGGGTTTGGACCCTTAGTCACAGTCACACATGATCTTTGGAAATGGCCCAGGACCATTGGCCTCATTTGCCATGAATGACGAACCCTTGAAAGGTGTCACTCCACAGCATCACCCTGCTCATGTACTTACATCATACAGGAGAGCCAGCCCAGAGAAGAATGAAGTTAAATAGAATGTAAATCTCCAGCTAAAACAGAAAAAAAAAAGGAATCAAAATTTCCTCCAGAGTTGGAATAGCTCCTCAGGCTGTGCCCAGGACACTGCAAAGCCCACAGGATAACCTACGGTTGTTTGGACAGGGGTTTGCAGCACGTCAGCTCTGTTTGTGCATGCACACAACAGCAACAGGATCCACAGCCCTCCCAGGCTCTGCTTCCGTCCATGCTGAGCCCAAATTCCCGGCATACTCCATCAACACTAAGCAGAACGCAGCATGAGTACCGAGACGCCTCTACCTGTCTCCTTTTGTTGCGGGTGTTTGTAATTACCTGTGCAAATGCTTCTATCCCACAGCCTGTGCGAGGCACCTAATTTTTGCTAGTGATGGCACAGGAACACTGGGAGTTTTATTAGTTTCCTCAGAAATGCTGCAGAGTGAGGAGCACGGAACAAGATTTCAGGAGAAGAATATTTTTTAAAAAGTGTAACAACAGGGTTCAAGCACTGGATTTTTTTCAGACGGAGAGTAGATCTTGTACTTGATGGGGGTCTTTGTGTACATACAGCATTAAACCTCAAGCTGAGAACCTGATCCTTTTGATTGATACAGTTGGTGACTACTCTCTGCATTCTGACTCCATCTATTGCTGAGATATGCAGGAAGATTTAATGAGAGAGCACACAGATTGAGGAAAAGGAATGCTACAAAGATTTCAGTGCTTTCTGGTGTTTTTCAGTTTTTACCTCCCTCTGTTCATGGCTTGCACTGCCTACTAACTGCACTTCATGGTTTCATTGTATGTCCAATGATCCATGCTGAGAATATTTTAAAATTTTAATTTCGTATCAAGACCAGCTTGGAAAAAAGTTTGATGCATTTTACAAACAGCATTGCTGCTCAGAGCCCCTCCAGCATCTGAGAATTAAACCTGATCTGCATCAAGGCCAGTGGACTCTTTTGAGGTAAGTTTAACTTTTTAAAGTTAAAAGGGGAAAGGAAGGAAGGATGAAGCTGGCAGCACTGCATGGTGGCTCTGTTGCCAGTGTGTGCAGTGATGGGACCCAGCCTCATGGTACAAAGCCTCCTTTCACAGCCACAGCTGGCAGCGTGGTCCTCTGGGACTATGTCTGGGGCTAAGGGCAGGGCAGGGGATGGTGATGATGTGCAGACCTTGTTGGAGGTCTCTGTCACCAAAAGCCTCTGCTGGCCACCTACCTGGCCTCACAGAACTTCTTCATCAGCCCAGGCCGGTCCTGGGCCCGCCGGTGC
>KZ506587.1:113840-137848 GCA_002844005.1 Limosa lapponica baueri
TCCCTGGGCAGCCCATTCCAATGCTTGATAACCCTTTCCATGTAAAAAATTTTCCTAATATCCAACCTGAACCTCCCCTGGCGCAACTTGAGGCCGTTTCCTCTTGTCCTATCACCTGTGACCTGGGAGAAGAGACCGACCCCCACCTAGTTGCATTTTGAACCATCACATACTGAGCAGTAAGGTGATATACTGCTCCCCAAAACTATTCAGAAGAGCTAACACTCAGCTCAGCACCTCAGGACACTTCCCCATGAGCACTGTGTTGCTCTCCTCCATATTCAATTTAACTTCTGTTTTATCACTCAGTCTTTCCTTACCGTAAGTCCTTCTGCAACTGCTTGCAGTCAGTCTGCATCATCATCATCATCGGCATCATCGTGAGTAACTTCCATTATCAGCCAATTTTACCATCTGCCTTTCCCTCCCCCTTTTTGGGGCACCTGCAACAATACATAGCTGCAAAATACCAAATCCCTGTTGTTCTCTCCTGGTAACCTCAGGTGGACTTCTTGAAGTCTGTGATGAGAGCCCTTTCCGAATGCCTTTGCAAAGCTGAGTAGGTAGCAGGTTCTCTCCTCTGCATGTGCTCACTGATTCTTTGGGATAACTCCAGCAGAGACATAATTTCCTCATATACAACCCATGGAGACTCTTCCCTACAATGTTATGTTCATGTTTCCACAAATTCCATCATTTATTGTACTTTGTACTGGTCTGACCAGTTTGGATGTCAGACAACAGATGGCTGTAGCTCCTCACATTCTTAGAACCTTCTTAAATTTTTCTGATAAAATGATTTGAAACAAAAAATGCCATTCCACAGTTGGTAAACTCCTTTTAGTATGAGTTTCCTCTTGACACTTGAGTGAATGCCACCCAGGTTTGAAGGTTTGCTACTATTCAGTTAGTCTGTTTGCTATAGAACATCTTCTCACCTATCAGCTTGAGATGGATCCTCTTAGGATGTGGCCTCAGCAAGATGTCAGGTACTGGACCCTCTCTGAGCTTCTAAGCAGGGAAGTCATACGCAGGCAGCTCATTGAATTTTTTGGCTCTAGCCTTATCTTGTCTCAGTGTTCTTGCCATGTGCCTTGATTATCTGTGACTCCTGCAGTCTTTTCAGTGTTTCAGAGATTGGTATTGCCTTTCAAGCTGTTTCTCAAGATATTTCTTGGCCTGTTTATTGCATGCTCACATTAGTCTGCCAAAGTTGCAGGTCCTTTCCACTTTCCTTGTTTAGACATGACTTCAGCTTTCTGAAGAGCGCCTTGCTGTTGCCTAGAGATGCCCTTACCTGCAGGCACTGTACCTGTTGTACACGTGCAAATGAGAAAAGCAATGTCTTTCAAAGTGTAGCCATCCAAGTAAAAGTTTCCTTGGGTGTACGTGTCTAAATGAAAATTGTGGTGGATGCACATCTCTGATGTTTCCCAAGTGTGTGCAGGGGGAATGGAATGACCGTGCCAAACTGCTCTTAAAACAGCACTAGCTGTCCACGTCTACTGGAATCAGCAGATTCAAGTCAGCTACAATTTTGGGCCAGGACGGGCAGATGCCAGCCTGGGGGCTGTGCTTTGCCAGTTCTTGACTCACCCACCACACAGCAGCCTGGGAGCACCAATAAACATTGTTTTTCTTGTAGCTCACTTGGAGCTGAATACCTCATCTCCCACAACTGCTTGATAACATTGTGTGATGCACGCTCTGTGTGATGCACGCCTCCCCTGTGCACACGGGGTGATAAAGATACGGGGGAAATAGATTCAGATTCTGCTGTGGTGCTCAGTGCTCCATCTGCTCAGCAGGGTTTTTCAGCAGACAAGTGACAGTCTTCCTGCAGGTTTTCTACAACAGTTTCTCTAATCTGGGGGCTGGGATGCCTCTAGTATGGAGGAGGTGGAGGGGTTGATATACTAAACTCATAAATACTATCACAGCACTCATAAGCTTCCAACACTGGAGCAGACATGAAGTGAGAAGGTGGAGCAACACGGGGAGGAAGCTGATTACATACAGAGCTTCTTTAAGCTGTAGCAAGTTGATGGCAAGAAAACAAATTCGGCAGTTGATCCGCCCCAGTGACTCATCACTGCCATGCTCAGTTTCCCAGCTAAAAGCAGCACTGAGTAGTTCTTAATCAAGTCCAACAGCTCTCCTGAGTCCTTGATGCATCCTTTCACAAGAAGCAGATTTGCCTCCTGATGAGCTTATCTCAGTCTTCAGGGGTACAGCAAAGCCCTGAGGCTAACATTCAGCAGGCATCAACACATGTCTGCAATGGCTCCCAGTGCATCGTGCAGTCTCTGGGAAGCATTCTGCTCCTCGGGTCAGAGGTGGTGTGATTTTACAACAGGGATCTTTTCTCACCTTCTAAAACCTCATGAAAAGGGACAGACACTAGTTTCTCTCCTCCTATCTTTGCAAGTACAAAGCATCTCCCCAGTGCTGCAGTCTTGGACTTGCCACTGCCCTGGCAGTACCAAGTAACATGGCCCGCCCCTAGGTCTAGTGTAGGGGTGCCCCAAAGTGTCCCCTGTTCCAGGGACAAAAGCAGCTTTATCTAGTAGGAGCCAAATCAGGTGGCTGCAGTTCTCTACTGGCGTGGCCCAGTATGACTGCGTGTCCTGGGTACGCACCATCCATTCCACACGTGCTGCAGGTGTATTGGCCTTGGCGATGGCACCCACACGTGTCTCCCCCATCACACATTCACCTGCAGGCAAAACCAGCCAGGTTACCTCCTGCTAGTTAAAGAAGCAGAAAAGAGCCCAGACAATCAAACCTTTCAAAAGTAATTTATAAAGAACGTTTACATTCCTTAATACAAAATGATATATAACCATCTCTCCTGAACACAGCATCTGCAGAGGAGTGGAAAGATTGTAGACTTGGATTAAAGAAACATGACAGCATACAGAACATGCGCTTCGAACCTCAAATTAGCTCAAGGTTTCAGAGACAAATTATCTTCAGCAAATATGAATTTAAATGACAATGCAGAAACAGGTGCTCTCCTCCCAGAGCATGTTACTGCCCTGGAATCACACACGCTGGAACCACTTTCCCACCCCCATCTGAAATTATCCAATATATTTTGACTGAATCCTAAGATGAGCACATACAAGCTCAGATCAAAGCTCTCTCAGTCACATCTCAGATGAACTGAGTGGATTGCTGAAAACCCTCATGTCCTTCTATGCTGTCACTTGGCTTTTAACTTTAAACACGTTCATGACCTTCTCAAATCAGGCATTTCCTTGGTCCATGGCCCCCCCAGTTAGCACTGGCCCTTACTGGGCACATATAGGGAAGCGTCTGCATGGCCTTGGCAGTTTATGTCCCTGCACTCATTACAGTGAATCTGTTAATACTTTTGTTTCACAGGTTAATTGTTCTATAAAGCAGAAATTTGCATCATACTAATTAATGATCGCATCATCTTTTAAGGAATTACAGAATCCAAAGTCTCAGACTACACAGTATATAAGATATCGGACATCTAAACAAACTGGATCAGAACTGCATCACGACTTCATGGACTACAGCTTTAAATTTGCTGTTCTTGATACATCTAGGCAAAGGCCCTAAAGTTAGAAGGCCACATTAAAGCATTATTCCATAAGGTTCAGCAGATCTTTTCTGGATCTTTTTTCCTCTGAGGACAGGGGAAATGTATTCTCTTCTTGCCACAAGCTGACTCTGTAAACATTTCCTACTGTGCAAATCACACCAGGTGAAAACATGAGCACTTAATCAGTGTTGTCTTCTCAACTATGTAGTTCCTCATCACCTCCCTTCTTCTGACTGCCCTTCCTTCCAAAGTTTAAAGGATTACCTGACAGTTGAGACACAGCTGCCTGGATTTTCCAGCTCTTCCAACTATGATTTGGGTGGGTACTTCCTCCAATCTGGGCTTTGGAGTTCCCACCTTTGTGGCAATAACGCTGACAACAGAAGGGACTGAGATCCATACCATTACAAAACTGATCCATACCATTACAAAACTGGTCATATGGCACAGAGCAGCATTTCCTTTGAGAAGAAAATGTTTTCTCCTATGTCTTTCCAAAGCTTTCATTCCGCTATGTTCAGTTTTAATTTTCTGAGTGTGTATGGGGCACCTGCCTTCTCAAAAGAGGTGTCCCCATACTAAGATTCAGAGTCTCACACTTGTTAGCCATAATCATTAGTGCCAATGGGCCAGGGCCTCCAGAGGCTGATCAAAGCTGAACAGATTCTTACTAAACAACATTAGGTGGTTAAGACTTGGCAATGCCAGAGTTTACCCACTTTTTTTCTTTTTAAAGTATTTTTAAGATTAACAACTATGGTACAGTCTAATAAAAGGCAAACCACTTTGATCCCTTTCTATCTGCTTCAAGGCTACAACCTATAGTAAATTTTTATTGAAGAATGACCCAAAACTTCCTTCAAATATTGCTGACTAAAACCACTTTGCTTATGGAAAGCAGGAATTCAGCTACGATACTGCAATTGCACTCCATATTATCTACACAGTGAGTAAAAGTGTTTCTGAAGACGGTGCACTGGATTCATTAAAGACCAGATCAGAAGCATGTGAGCAGTTGCTATCTTTCCTTGACGTGGCCATTGGTGAGATGGTTTCTGTTGTTCAGTGGCTCAGACTCATTTCTCTGGATATAGTTGTTGCTTGTGACATTGCTGAAATACGTGATCCCATTTTTCTCCTTTTCACTAATCTTTTCTCGTTCTTCATCCTTGTCGCTTTCTTCTGTGTCGCTTCTCATGTCCTTTTCCATCTACAGAAAAATGTAAATGAGAAGCAATACAAACACAGAAGTCTGCACAAGAAGCTGAGCCACAGGCTGACCATGCATCTGCTGCTTCAGCCACCTGCCTTTGGCACACAGTTCTACTGTGCCCTGTCAGCTTTTTCATCACCTTTGCAAACAGATTCTCTCTATCTCTTTGATTTCAGTCTCAGTGGAATCCTAGCTGTGATTCTGATAAACATCAGGAATTACTGTACAGGCTGAGAAGCAGCACCAAACCACAGATGCCCAGGACTGAGGGCAACCGTATAAGACTGAGGAGAACCACGTTGCTGCTTTTGCCATCAACATGTGGAAGAAGGATGGGGGGAGGCAGCTAATCAAGCTCTTTTACATGTTCCAAAAGGGACAAGGAGACAGCTTCTGACCACACTAGGCCTGGGTGGCTGTAGGTTGAGCACGCTGCTTTGGACAGTTTGAAAGCATGTGCTTTCAAACAAACCAGTAGCTCAACACAAAGCCACTCAACTCTGATTACATTCAGTTTTATGTTCAGGTTTTTCCTCTTGCTATTGACTGAAAGATCTGTAATCCAATTTTCTAAATATTTAATTCATTGTCTTAAAAAGAAGACAAAGAAGAAACGATGTGATAAAATGACAGTTTAGAAAAAGCAGCCTAGCACTTGCTGGCTTCACAGGCAGCTTCTACTCTGCAATACCAGATAGCAGAACTGGGGACAAATTCACAGTGTCACGCTCCTTGTTGGAAAGAGTGCTCTGAGGGAAAGCAGCAAACCTCTTCTGTGACTCGAGCTTCGGAAACTGCTCAGGGGCATATCAGCTGCTGCACGGACACCTGTAGTCTCTACTTACTCTGTCTGTTCTTCTGGGGATGTGTCTTGGATCATATTAAGAAGTCTAATTCATCTGACGCTCTTTCTAGAGATCACTACACCCAAATGCAGACAGGGTTTGTAAGAACCTAAACTTGCACTGAGTTCAAACTGCCTCCAAGGACAATATGGGCAGGAGATGCTATCTTCTGTTAACAACCTAGACCTCATGTCATTCTGGAACTGGCAGTTCAGGAACTATCCAGGAGTCTTGACCTGCACTATAAGGACTAGTAATAGTAATAGTAATCAATATTCCTACTTTTATCCATTCATGGCCATAGAATGTGGCTGAGGCCTTAAACCTAGCAAGATTCACAAAGGAACTTATCTAGCTGCATGAATTACAGTGATGTATCTCAGGTGTCCTGTATGAGGGAATGAAACTGGTACTTCAGCATCCAGGCTGGGTTCTAATTACTGGGGATTAGGGGACATCATGTGAGAAGGTGGCGCAGATAATCCTGTAGCCAGAGAGAGAAACTGTGGAGATCAGAAAGGTCCACAAAAAGAACATGGACTTCTGACTGGAGTGAGAATTTCATGGCTCTCAAAAATGGGAGAATGTCCTGTATTCTTGCCAATACCGCTTTGGGCTACTAAATATCGTACTTGAAACAGATCTGTTTAGGACGATTTGTCTTTGCTATTCACTGCTCATTATGGAAAGCTCACAAATACACTTTTGCACCAAATGTGGCAGATGATTTTTAGGTAAAGTAGGAAAAATTCTGGACATGCTTCAGTATTTTTCTCCCCGATGGTTCATTTCTTTCGAATAAGGCTATTTATTACCTCATCATTTTACACTGTAATAACTGCAACAGTAATTCAGCCCACACTAGAATTAGGAAAACAATAAAAAGGCGTCTTCAGTTGTGTCTTCATTTTCTGCCCTGTGAAGTTTCTGTTTCCTAATTTGCAAGTAATTTACTCTGTGCTACCTTACAGGAAGGCAGATAAAGAAAATGGGGACAAGATGGATGAAGATGAGCCTTTAATGCTTGTTCTCAGTTCCTGTAACACAGAATTCTCCAGTTGGATACTAATAATATTAACAACTCATTCTGGGCTACAAGGTCAACTCCCACAAGGCACTGACTTGCTACTCCTGGACTCTGTCCTTGTCATGTGGCCAATCTAATGCCATTAGGTCATGCCTTTGATTTTGGGAAGAATTTCGTGCTGAGCAGCAGTTCGGTCTCACAGCAAATACTGCAGGCTATGGTCAGAAAGAGTGGGATGCATTTCACTTAAGTTTATACAGCTGCATCTCAGACATTCACCTAGGGTTGCTCTATGACTGACAGAGATGAACAGCACTAGCTGCGTACACTCTTGAATGGATTATGCTTTGGGCATGCCCGTTTACTGCTATGAAAAGAGTCGAGACAGCTAGTTTAGACAGAAATATCTATTCTGTAGACATCTACAGCAATGTAAAACAATCCATATGAAACATGTATTAATGATCTGGACGATGGGGCAGAGTGTACCCTAAGCAACTTTGCTATGGGAGAAGTGGCTGATACGTCAGAGGATTGTGCTGCTATTCAGAGAGACCTTGACAGGCTGGAGAACTGGGCTGACAGGAACCTTGAGAAGTCCAGCAAGGGGAAGTGTGAAGTCCTGCACCTGCACCTGAGGAAGAACTCCAGGCACAAGTACATGCTGGGGGATAACCAGCTTTTCGAAGAAAAGCCTGGAGGTTCTGCGAGTTGAACACGAGCGAGAAATGTGCCCTTGCCCTTCCTATCCTGCATCAGGAGTGTCGCCAGCAGATCCATGGATCCTTCCCCTCTACTCAGCACCTGGAGTGCTGTGTCCAGTGCTGGGCTCCTCAGCACAAGAGAGATATGGACACACTGGAGTATCCAAGGAAGGGCCACAAAGATGATGAAGGGACTGGTGTATCTCTCATGAGGAAAGGTTAAGAGAGCTGGGGCTGTTCAGCCTGGAGAAGGGAAAGCTCAGGGGGATGTTATCAATGTATATAAATACCTGAAGGGAAGGCGTAAAGATGACAGAGCCAGGCTCTTCTCAGTAGTGTCCAGTGACAGGAGAAGAACCAATGGGCACAAACTGAAACAGGAGGCTCTCTCTGAATATCAGGAAATGTTTTTTTACTAAGAGGGTAATTCACAAATTCAAATTGGAAAATGCTGAAATGCACTGGCACAGGGTGCCCAGAAAGGTTATGGAGTCTCCATCCTTGGGCATAGTCAAAAGCTCTCTGGACACGGTCCTGGACAACCTACTCTTGGTGACCTTGCTTAAGCCAGGGAAGGGCTTAAGCCTGAGGTACCTTCCAACCTTAGCCATTCTGTGGTTCTGTGATCTCAGTAATACTGTAATTAAAAATCCTGTACTATAAGGGAAGCACTTTTGCATTGGCCTTACCAATCATGACAACTTTCTCGCCTTCATTTCTTAGTTTTGTTGCAAATGTAAATCATACTGTACGAAGTGTTGGGATCCTTACTCAAACATCACTGGCTTTGTTCATGGAAATCTCCCCTGGAGTCCAATCCACATTTGTCTTGATTATAGCATCAGAAGTGGACCCAATATTGTTGTGACTCATAAAAATTTTACTTGTTTTGGGGTCAACTTTCCCTAATAATATTGAATGTTCCTTTCACCTCACTGTTAGCAACGTACATGTATAATTTCACTACTGCAAGAAGGAATCCACCCCAGATGAACCTGTGCTCCCAGGCAGTCTAGGTGGACCCTCCTTCCCCATGTGATGTACAGGGGACTACAAAGTGATCCATACCGTGCCCTGGAGGATGAACTTGTAGACCATGTGAATAATTAGGCAGGACCAGAAGACGTGGAGCAGCTGCAGAGTTATCAGGAGAGCATTCATGAAGTAGTATCCAAAGAAGGGTTGGAATATCTCCATGGAGTAATAGTAGGTGTTATAGAGCACTCTGCAAAGAGAGAGGGAATTGCAGTGGACGGAAAGCGTGTTGTTAGTAGGGCTGTAATTAAGCCCCAGAAAGCTCTAGTCACAGAGGAAGTTTCAGGTCAGTCACCTTCTTCTCATATATAACACGTGAGCCAACTCTAGCTCCCCACCAGAAATAAGCAGGGTAGAGCCATCAGCCAAGGACTCTGCCTCTGCAGTATACTTCAGGAATTTAAGACTACTCTGTGAACTCTGAGCAGACCAACCTAATTTACCCCAAGGCAGGTGCAACAGCAATGTGGCGCTGTAGCCTAAGCAAAGGTCAGTGACATATGCTCGAGGACTGAAAAGCAAAGGCTGCAGCAAAAGATTCAGCAGCCAGCTGAATTATCCTGTCTTTTAGAAGGCAGCTTTTCCATTTCCCTTGACTGCAGCAGACTCACGTGTAGGGGAAAATGACCAGGCGGCTGATGAGGAAAACAGCTGAGAAGATCATAAAGAGGCTGTCACAAGTTTTTTTCCACTTCATGTAATTGAATATCTTAGTAGGCTGGAAGGAGAAAGAACAATAAAACAGCAGGCCAAGACAGTGCATCTGCACATACTCCGGGAGGCTAATGAGCCAGGTACAACACAATCTGCATGCAGGTAATCATGCCTCTTCCTGGCTCTCTGCAGGGCATCCTAGGCTGGGTCAGGACATCAGCACTGAGTTATCTGTGAAATACCACAATGCTTGGCCCATAGTTTGTTAGATCAAAAGACACCTTTTGGTGTCTTTTGGTGAAAGAGCACCATTGCTAACTAGGCTTTCCCTGGCATGTAGGTTGTGGAGCTCACCTCTAGGAAGCAATCAGAAGCATCATGAATAACCATCACCAGTGTCCCAATGCGGATGTAATTGGCACAGTAGGAAAAACTGATCAGGAAGATGGTTGCAGCATGATGGATTATCTGCTCCTTGAAGTCCTGAAACAGCAGAGAATAAAATCCGTAACGCACCTTCTGCGCGGGTTAAAGCGTGCCTCCTGCAGGTAGTAATGAAATCTTTCTACCCAATGACTAAGAAACCTCCCACCATACGAGACCATATAACTCTTTTACCAAACACATTCTAGAAACGTAGGTGACCAAGAAACCCAGGAATGAAGAGTTTATGGTGTAAACTGAGGATCTCACAACAAAGGAACTCTCTCCCTCCACCAGTAACGGTCCGATGATGGTGCAAATCAGAGGACAGAATAAGAGACAATGATTCAGTACAGACAAATTCAACATAAAGTTTTCTTTCTGTCACAAAGCAGTGCCCATATCTATCATGCCCCTGTGCATGCCTTCCTGTTCGCACAGTCATCTCATACCCCTGGGCTCGCTACTGGAGACCCAACCACCCTTTACTTATAAGGGTATATTCGCAGCCTCAATGCGTGTGTATGCCTATGTAACCACCCAGCACCCTCTCTGCTGGGACACTGGCATGTAGGAACACATGCAGCTTAAGTGGCAGAGAATCACCTCTTCTGTCTGTACAGTCAGTGCAGCCTAGAAGAGTCCCAGAAGAGCCATGTTTAAGTTTGGATTTCAAGTCTGGATTGAGAACTCCGCAGTAGTCTGCACCTTTCTGTGTCAGGGTTTATGTTCTCCACTTCCCAGAGGAGAGGGAAGCCAGTGACTGGGAATGGAAATTCCTGGGAATGAGTGAGGACAGAGTCCTCCAAAACCTCAAGACTAGCACTATATGCGTGGTCTTGGTGATCACTCTCCTGAGTGTTCAGCTTGGGTCCTGTTTTCGCTTGATTCTTCCCTGAGGCTGCCACTCACCTTCCTCTTCACATCAAAGGGCAGGGTGAAGACCAGTGACCAGTAGAAGGAGAGCTCCAGCAGGTAGTACCAGAACAGGGAGGGTTGGAGGGGCTATGAGAAAGAGAGCAACAGCAAAATATTCATCAGGTAAAGTAAAGGAAGGGCTGGAAGTGAAGACTCCTTCCTAGGCAAAAGAGTATCAGATAATCAACAAAACTGGTTTTTGCAGGTTCAGGGGGGGAATACTTCAATTGAGTCATGTGGTTACTTACTAAATGTCATCTGTGCTGAGGCAAAAGCAAATAGCAGTCCACTGTGCTGCACCATGTAGAACATTTAGGGAACCACCAGGAAGATCCTGAGTGTTTCTAGGATTTCTTCAGCACTCTGCAGATTCTTGAGCAGGGCTTTAAAACCTATGTAAACCATTTCACTATGGCGAACTAGGGAAGCAGTTGCTGGATAAATCATTCCCTTTAAGGATTCAGGGAGATACTTCAGACACCTTGTACTCTATCACAGATTTTTCAGTTTAATCAAACTAACGGGCAGAAAGTGCAATGTCAGTGTTAACAGTAATCTGCATTCTTCTGGGTAATTTTTCCACGGTTTTACAGCTGGAAAACTAAAAGCTCAGACCCACTCAGCAAAGTGCTATTTAGCAAGTAATTTTTTTGCTGTTGTGGCATTATATGGCCTTCTTAAATCTGAACCTATTTGATAAAAAAAAAAATTACTATGACTAAAGTGGCTTTGCAACTAGTATTTCCAGAGAATCATGGAGTATGACGCTCCCAAGCACCAATTTATTTGGGCTTTCTCTACCCAAAGTGTTGATTTATGGCCTTCATAGATTTTAGTTTGTTTTCCTTTGTAGCCACAAGAGGAAGCAGAGTTGGATGCGCTGGTGTTAGCACGGGGGAAATTAACATCTCCCAGGCCCTATGTGCTGTTCACACTCTGGAGGTTATCCAAAGAGGAGCTCTGGATCAGAAGAGATTTTTTTCCCCCCAAAGATAAGATTATTTGGGAGAACTGGGGTTTCTTTTGTCATTGTCTGTAGCACAGGCCATGGTCTGTTTAGTAGAAATTGTAGTAGAAATTCTTTGTTCCTGCTAATACACAGGTTTGTTCTTGACCTTTTTTGCCAGTGGGACATCACTAGCTCTGGTTTTGGTCTTTTCTGTTTGTTACAGGTGTTGGAAAGCGTGTGTACTGGGTTTATGTGGCAAGGATTTGGTAGCAGGGGGTGGCTGCATGGGTGGCTTCTGTGAGAAGATGCCAGAAGTTGCCAGACAGAGCCAGTTTCAGACAGCTCCAAGGTGGACCCACTGCTGGCCAAACCTGATCCCATCAGCGATGGTGGGAAATGCCTCTGCAATAATGTATTTAAGAAGGGGTAAAAAATGCTGTGCAACAGCAGCTGGTAGAGATGAGTAAGAATATGTGAAACAACTCTGCAGACACCAAGAGGAGGGGAGGAAGTGCTCTGGGCACCAGAGCAGAAGTTCCCCTGCAGCCTGTGGTGAACACCATGGTGATGCAGGTTGTCTCCCTGCAGCCCATGGAGGTCCTTGGTAGAGCAGCTGATATCCAGCTGAAGCCTGTGGAGGACCCCACGCCAGAGCAGTGGTATGTGCTCAAAGGTGGCTGTGACCATGTGGAGAGCCTGTGCTGGAGCAGGCTCCTAGCAGGAGCTATGGCCCTGCAAGGGACCCACACTGGAGCAGTCTGTTCCTGAAGGACTGCATCCTGTGGAAAGGACCCACAGTGGAGAGATTCATGGAGAACTGTCTCCTGTCAGAGGGACCCCATGCTGGAGCAGGGGAAAATGTGAGGAGGAAGGAGCAGCAGAGACAATGTGTGATGAACTGACCGCAACCCCCATTCCCTGTCCCCTTGCGCCACTCAGGGGGAGGAGGTGGAGAAGTCGGGAGTGAAGTTGAGCCTGGGAAGAAGGGAGGGGTGGGGAGAAAGTGTTTTCAGATTTGTTCTTATTTCTCACCTTACGCTACTCTCATTTGATTGCATTAAATTAAATTAATTTCCCCGTGACAAGTTGGTTTTGCCTGTGATGGTAATTGTTAAATTATCTCCCTGTCCGTATCTTGATCCATGAGCCCTTCATCACCTTTTCTGCCCCCTGTCCAGTTGAGGAGCTGGGAGACAGAGTGGATGGCAGGCACGTGGTGGCCAGCCAGGGTGGACCCACCCCAGTGTGCTCATATGATGGCTTGGATTGTTTTTGAAAAGACATGTACTCCAAATGTACAGAACAGGACTCAAGGACCCCTGTGACTTTCAGTCTTACACTCCTATTCAAGACCCACCTGTTTGTATGGTTTGACTTTTACACTGAAATACGTATTTGCCCCTACAATTTCTGCCTTTGAGCAACAGCGGATTGTTTGGAGACTTGGCCTGAAACATAACACCTCATTCTTCACTCATTTGATCCATTATGTTTCCTGTGACCCACACTGCTAAAATTTTGCACTTCCCTTTATGGGTTTGCAACGTACAGTCACAGGGTCCTGCTCTAACTTCGACTGCCAGACCAAAAAGCCCTGGAACATAGGCAGTCTTCACTTTGACTTGGTACTGGGATCAAGTTTTCTTCAGCCTCCTCTTTAATTAATGAAAGATTTTATTTCCTGCCCAGGAAATTCTAGTACTGTAAAAACCTGTGCATGGCAGCTCCCTGCATGCTAATACAGGAGATTACTATCCAGCTAGAAACACTCACCAGCTGCCCTCATAGGATAGAGGAACCTATTCCAAAGCTGGAATCAGATTTTTCACTTTAATGAAATTTAGCTCTCTTTATTATGTCTGCTCTGGCATCCACAGCAGCGTGATATAGCTGTGATATAGCGTGATATAGCTCCTGCTACAGAACAGGCAATAGTAGTCTTCTGTAGAGAATTCAGAGCACATAAAAACATAAGGGGAAAGGCAGAGCAGGCAATGGCTCCTGTGCTCACCAGGCAAAGCCTCATTCTAACTCCTTCAATTTCTCAAGTTATAGGAGTGGAAATAACAAAGGAGGCAGCTGGGCAAAAAAGTGCCTGGTTTTTGGTTGCTATCTTTGCTCCTTGTGTTGAGGAACAAGGAGCAGGTTTTCTGCCTGGCTGGAAATTTTCATTGAGGTTATTCTGGTTTGGGCTGATAAGAGATGTACACTTTCCAACCCACTGGACAGCTTCTCACAGTGCTGTTCGAAAAAACTCAGAATGTACATTGTAAAACTGTAAGATAGCATCTTCTTAACTTAATGGGAATGATGCTGTATTGCTACTGGCCATACTGACAGTTCCACTGGGAAACAAACTCCTTGGGGAGCACTGTGGACAGTCGAGCTGAAAGTACACAGCATTCAGAGCATACGCTCTGTTCCATATACACTGCACTGAAGTCTTTGCTGCTTCTCCTCTGGCAACAAGCCCTTCTCTGGCCTCAGTCTCCTCTACAAACTAAACAACCTTGGAGGATTCCCATTTTTCAGCTTCTTGGCTCACCTGGTCAGAACTCTCACTTTTCCTTTATTTCTCCAGTCACTTCCTGCTTGCCTGACTCACCCTCTGTTGTGTTTAGATTACACTAGATACAAAGATGTTCTCCCTTGATGAGGATCTGGCTTTGAATTCTCAGGGCTTGTGGGTCTGAATTTAATTCAGTGCCCTCTCTTTTGTCACTAATATAACCTGATTTTCAAAAGATATTGAAAGACAATACCTGATTTATAACAGCAATTTTTCCTCTTGCATGACTCACCTGTTGTGGATATCCTGTCCAGCACTCTCTATGGTCCCAAAGCCAAGGCTTCTGGAAAGAAAATGCACCATAAATGTCAGAATGCCAGGGGAATTCTTCTCTTATCAACTGTCTAACTCCTTTTGTTTTTTACTGCTACAGACTGCGTTGTGTTTTATTACAGGCAGAGCTGGTCACAGTGTCTCGAATTCAGTTGCCAAGAGATTTCCACTACAAGAACCTGCGGTTGCTTGTGATACTGCCGATTTGTGGCTATTGTGCTGGCATTTCACATGCTGTTTAGCCCAATTCCAAATAAAATAGCTCAGGGAAGATTTCTACCAACTTGTTGCAGCCTTCTACAAGTTTGGGGTGGTGACGGTTATGTTTTGAATATATTACAATATTCTTAGAATGATTTCATTAAGAATCTCTGTGGTTTGGACAACACTTAAATGATATAAGAAGGCTGAAAACTTGTGTGTCTGAAACACAGTTTTTCCTTTAATGGTGAAGGATCATGCTGCAGTCTGTTAAGTAATTAACCACTGAAAAGATCCTACTTTGTTCACACTTCATATAAAATTGGTAGTTTAGAACTTGGCAGCTTCAAAACTTTCATAGAAACATGGCAACTAAAGTCCCCAAAAGTTCTTCCTGCATGGAGCATGCTCTGACCCTTTGCTGTGCCCAGATTTGATCAGAGCAAGCATATCCACATCGTACATATCCATCGTACACAGCGATGGAACATAATCTATGCCACATCTGTAAAGGTAATTTTCTGTAACAGTTCTGCAAGGTTCCAAATATCAGAGCTAAGAGCAAGAAGGCAACATTCGTTGTTCTCTTACTGAGCACCTGCTGGTGGGAAGCAGGAAGCAGTGTTTTTTTATGAGCGGCGCTAATTAGGAGCAGACACAGCCTCCTGCTGGCTGGGAGTGGGGTTGGGAGTAGGATTTACAGCAAATCCAGGTACAGAGCCAGGAGAGATGTGTGATACTGAATCAGAGAGGACAAAGCAAAAGCTCTGAACCAACTATGGCACACTACATTACCTAAAGTAGAAAGAAACCCCAGATGCTGGAATTTCATCATTCTTCTACTCTCAGCAAAGAAAGCCATTTTCTGGTGGTCTACTGTGAGATGATACCTTTCTATTGCTACCTGCTATTCTGACTCATGGGCCAGAGTTTTTTTGCCATCAGTCTATAGATACTAATATAGAATTTAAACACTTGTTTTTTTTCTAAGGAAAGAAGGGTGTTTCACAAAAACAAATGCATGTTAAAATACTACTCAGATTACAAAGTAAACATGCAAAAGTCAGGAAATGTCATATGCAAATATGCCCTGTCACATTAATTCTTTGTCCTTCTTCTTAATGTAGGCATTTTGGTACAATTTTAGATAACAGAATAACATGCTATTTGCTATGGGATCTAGAGTTGATGTCTGTAGGACAGATGCTTCCTTTTTTTGTGAAAATTGCAAGATGTGTACTGAATAAAGAAAAGACTTCCATGAAAAGTGAAGATGATCTTTCATTACTAGAATGGTCAGGTAATATGCAGAACAGGATTTTGCCTCTTCTGTTGCCACAAGGCTCTTGTACTATACTAAGCAGATCATCCATACCAAACTCTCATAGCTGGCCTCAAAGAACAGCTCTCTAATTTGATGTGCAGATCCACAAAACACTGCAGTTGGGATTTAGGTATCTTCAGTCTTCTGCTAGCTCATCCTGTAATCCTCACACTCCTAGACTACCTTCAATTCTAACTTAAAAGTAAGTTCAAAAGTTCTTCACTTGTTACATTAATGAAAAGTTACAAGCATAGTTTGTGCCTGTTGTACTGGGATCTGCAGGTTTTCCATTACTTAATCCCTCAGAAGGTGCCTGGTGACTTTTGCAAAACTCGCATGGGGAACTGGATTCAGCAAAAGAGCCAGGGAAACCTTTAAAACACAGCCAGAGGATGACAGGTGTCCCCGGTCCTGGCTAAGTGACCACAGCTCAGTGACTAGAGCAGAGGCATGGCTTCTATTAACTCTTCTGCCTGTTGAGATAGTTCAATATATATCCAGAGAACCCATTATTTATCAAACCAGAGAAAAGGCAGAGGCGTGCGCCTGAACCAATCACACCTTGGGTAAGGAAAAGAAAATTAATAAATGAAATTATTAAAATGCAGTCCATACTCCAAAGGAAGCATGAGGTTTTTTACCTTAAACAGGTATTGGATACAACACACAAACAGGCCCCGCAGCTTCCATCTCAGGTAAGTGTTCTACCTCCTACCCCACAGAAATGTATTTTTATACAATCCCACTGTCTTCTGCTTTGTCAAGGAAGATGAAAGCTCTTGGTTTTGAGCTGGAGTTTTTAAAAAAAACAAGGTCCAGTATGGTTTGTATGTATGTTTGTAAGGTCTCGTCAGTATGCTGCACAGAGGATACATACTGACCTGGTGGGAAAACCTCTATAAGAAGCTCTGAAAGGACATGTTTGACAACAAAAATCTGCCATTCTTGCAGACACTGGGTAGGTAGAACAGCAGGTGGCACTGCTCTTGTGTACTCACATCGTACAGGACAGCAAGTCCAGTGAAGAAAGAAACGAAGTAAAATGTAAACCTCCAGCTACAAACAAAGAAAAGAAAAAAGTACATTAGAATCCCATTCATTAACCACCAAGCTGCAATTTTGTGTATCAATCACACTCATCCAAACAATGTACTATTAAGACAAAGACATACACTAATACGTTCAAAGTTTGCCCTGATCATAACAGAAGTGGCTCTTTGTATGCAACTAGCACACTCAACACACTTCACAAAGAGCAATTCTTCTGCTTTTGAGATGGCAGAAAATACAAGAATCCCACTGCCTAAAATCACCGAGATAATCATCCCAAACCTTCCCAGCACCAGCAGGTGCACGGGTAAAAGTCAAACAATGCCAATCTCTCTCCTCAGCTTTTGGAGATTAGGCATGCTAAATTCATTATCATGTAAGATAATTAATTACTGTCATGTTTGTCTCAGTCAGGAGCTGGTAATGATTTACCCACATTCAACCCACACAAAAGGACATATGAACTGTTTGCCAAGTTCATTGGACAAGAGGCAGGTCACAATGAATATACACACATATAGTAAGGAATGAGAGGAATTTCACCCCAACAGAATAAACAAGTTGTTAATAAACTAAACACAGGAAATCTTCAAAGGAGTAAAACTGTCTAAACCAGTCTTTTAACTTCCAAAAATCTCCATAACAAATCAGAAGTAATTACATTTTGAGACTCCGCCTCTCAGTGAAACCCCCCAGGAGCTCCAAGGCAGACATAAACTCTACAAAGCTACGACAAGACATCGCAAAGACATTCTTTCTACAGACTGCAAATGGTGATAGTGGGCAGGTGGAAGGACACCATCCTCAGTGAGCTGAGTCAGAGAAGGATTTACTGTTTACCATCTACTGTTACTATTTACTGCAAGTCAGCTGAGTGCAGGGAGAACTTAGATTTCATCTTGATGGAAGCAGGTTAAGCAGGGTTGATTTATAACTCCTTGTCCACGGATTTTTTCTAAGTATTTCTAACTCAACATCTGGAATATTATAAATTAATAATACACATCCTTTTTTTCTTTTTCAATTAGGGTTTTTAGGCAGGGGTTTTGAATTAGAGGTTGAGTGCTAAATGGAGCACGAGGTGATTAGCTCAAAGTTGATGCCTACCCTATGCTTATACCCTTTTAGAGAGATGAATAGCACTGCAGGTACTTAATGATTTCCTTCACCTCCATGGCTTTCCTGGGAGCCACTCATAAGTAAGGCATTTCAATTAAACTCAGGAGAATCCTCCTTTTCTGTGGAAAACTTAGCCAAGAATAATATGCACAGAAGTGGCTGATGTGAGATTTTATTTTGTGCCTCCGCATAATAAGGAGAATTTCCACACAGCTGTTTCCAATAAGAGTTTTGCTCTTTGGAAAACACAAGCTTTCACATGGGCCTCCTTTTCTGCCACTATAGAAGGGTGCTGTTTTTTGACTTTCAGGAGGCTGAAGTCAACTGACAGCAGAATACAATCTAGCCTGCTGCCCCGACTTTTGAAAGCAACAGCATGCACAACAGTTGCAGAAAAGATGCAGCAGAAGGAATCAGCTTGCAGGGAGGCAATGCCAAGTCACGGGAAAGGCAAGAGAAAGGCTGACTATTTTGGAGGCGCCGAAACAGCAGCAAGAAGCAGTAAGATGCAAAACAGTAGGAAGTTTTTCAGGTACAATTGCGTTTCAAAGCAGAAACAAAGAGGCCCTATAAAGACTAAAGGTGAGCCAGGAGTGAAAGCAGACTTAGGAGTGAAAGTAAAAGGGAAAAGAATGTTTCGGTAACAGAGAAGCAGCACAGAATACAGAAGAACCAGGTGAAGCAGGGAAGACTCAGGATGCTCTTTGAGTAGGGGTGGAAAGCAGGCTGGCAGGCAGGGAGCTGCCTGCGGAGCTCAGCTCCAGTGAAAGGCCCCTGCTGCTCATGGCTTGTGCTCCTGCTCACCAGGCTTCACAAAACTTCTTCGACAGGCTGGGTCGGTCTGTGTTCCTCCGGCGCCGGAACCACCTCTCCACCTTCCTCACCGGCAGGTCACACTGTTTGGCTAAACTGAGCAGCTCACCCTGGAAAACAGGTGAGGCAGTGGGTTCAGATTCAGGTTTGAAGGTCAGAAAGGGCAATATGGACATCTCGTCTGACCCACCACAGAGCCCAGCCGGCGGCTCCTGGCAAGTCCAAATCTGTTCAGGCTAAGGCACCTTTCAGAAAGTTGTCTGTTCTTAGTAGAATGACCTCAGATAGTAGAAAATCTTCCCATTCCCCCATGAGCAACGCTAAATGTTGAAACTTTACAGTTTTTATGTGAACTTCTCCAGTTTCAACTTTCGAACTCTGTTCTCGTCTCTTCACAGGAGTTTGTTGTCAGGTCACTTCCTCACCCTGTCTACAGCGACTCAGTTCCTGAACCTGTCACTCCAACAAAGGTTTACTGCACCTAAATAATTTTTCAAGTTCTGCACCAAATCTTGTCATGCCTTTCAGCGTTCTGATGCAGTATCAGCCAATAACCTGGATGATGTCACAAGCAGAGGCAGCACCATTTTCCTACTGGATATTTTCCTGTTGTGGTAAACCTGTTAGGGATAATTTTTCAATAGATTACCCACAGAATTCCTGCAATTACCTTCCTTCTTGTCCTTAAGCTCTTAAGAGTTGGGCATGTGATGTGAAAAAAGTTTGTCATGTTTTATATTCCTTCTGGAAGCGTCACCATGGATAGCCTTAGTTTTTAAGTAAAGCAATAGTTTTTCATAGATTCCATTCACCTTAATGGTATCACGCAAGAGTGAATTACATAGTCCCAGCATGTTGTACAAAAGCATGTTCACTACCAGTTTTAAGACATGCTTCTTTCCACTCCTATTTAGTGACTTCTGTTCTTGTGGTGGAGACAAATGGAGATGCTGATTTACATTCTCCAACTGCTCCATAACGTGGAATTCCTCCCAAGGAGAAGATCTGCTGAGGACAGTAAAATCGCATCTTGTACTGGACAAGTAAAAGCTGACTGTTTGAGAAAAGCAGTTGTTTGAGAGCTTTTGGGAGAGGGAGGAAGCTAGGAGACTGGCTGAGGTGTAACTGGTGAATGCAAGAGTGAGGCAGCAGCCAGCTGCACCATTCTTGCTCCACATCACACTGTCAGAAGTCTCGTGGTGAGGATACGCTCCGGTATCACAGATTCTCTGGGATAAAAGTGCTGGCTTCAGTGCAATGTAGGTGCAGGGAGAGCTGTGGGGAAAACCTGCCTGCAAAGCTAGGCCTTGAGTTAGATCTCTGCAACAGGAGTAGTTTTACTGAGAAGTGCATGGATTTTGCGGACAGACAGGAAAGAGGAAGGCCAGGGACCACCATACTGGCAAGTGTTCCTGAGAACACTCCTTCCACTGGGGAGAAAGGCTGGCTGCACAACCCAGATGACTGCCTGCATTTTTATTCTAGCTTCCATTCTTTTACATTTAACCTGGTACTGGATGTCCTGTGGCTCCACATGCCCCACTGCAGTATGAACCATACCGGAACAGCCTTGCCAAGGCAAAAATGTGTTCGTGCTTGGACTACCCACTGGTACTGGAACCCCAGCCCCCTGCTCATACATCCTTGGTAAGGGTTAATTGCTATTGCTTCAAGGCCAAGAAAGCCTGCAAAAAGGAGCTGAAAGAAAATCGGATTCCTTTCCCTACCACTTCCAGGGGACTTCACCGACAGGATTAAATCCCAGTGCTGCCTGACAGCTCACAATCCTGACAATGCTTTCTCTCTCAGCAGCAGCCATTATAACTCTGGATTATCCTGCCAAGTTCTTCAAGATCACTCTTTTTATCTCTCATGGGAAAACTACCCACCGTTTGTGTTTGCAGTTTTCTGACACTCCTTACAATCTGTAATGATGGCCAAGACTTTAGTTGACTTCCTGACAGGCCAATCTCAAACCCATGGATTGCACAGCAACAGAATGACCCACCCCAGAACTAGGAGCATCAAGCAAACTTGCAATCCTGCTGAGCTGCAAGGACTAGCAACATGGGAGTCAGTTCAGAGCAGCTCATGTGACAGGGATTTGCTAATATATGTAAAGAAGCCATCACAGACTCACAGAATGGCTGGGGTTGAAAGGGACCTCTGGTCATCTGGAGGTCATCTCATCTAACCTTCCTGCTCAAATAGAGCTACCAACACTAGCTCTGCAGCTCTATAGCCCACGGCCATGTCAAAACAGCTTTTGAGAATCCCCAAGGATGGAGACTCCACAACCTCTCTGGGCAACCTGTTCCAGTGCCTGGTCACCCTCACAGTAAGAAAGTGTTTCCTGACGTTTAGATAGAGCCTCCTGTGTTTCAGTTTGTGCCACATATAAGCAAACACAGGAGGGAAAAGGACTTGTCACTATTTCCTTTGGAAAAAGACCACAGAAGTTTGGGATTTAAATTTTTAGAATGCTACCTATAGAAAGCTGCTATTCCTAAATGTTCAGAAGCAGAACTGATAGCAGATGGCATCTGTGGCTGGCTGGTGTCAGGTGGCCCATGCAATTCCTGCTGCTTTGTTGAGCTTCCAAATGAGTGGCATTACCAAACTTCAGAATTCCAAATATGATTTTATTTGGCTAAAGATACAAGGGTTAAATCTAGAGGAAAGCAAAGGAAGAACGAACTTACCTCTTCAGGGTTCTTGCAGCACGTATTGTAGAATGTTTCCAGCATGGGGTTAGGCTGAGCTTTTGGTCTGTGCTTGTCTCTCACACCCAGTTTGCTACTGAGGGGCAGGGCTATGGCTCTGCAAAAAAAAAGATAAAGGTCCAGCCAAAAATAGAAGTGATTTCTGATATTGCAGCACTGTTAAAAACATGATGTAGTACATAATAGCTGCCTCCTACATTTTGAATCTAAGCACAAGTATCAGATCAAGCAGATAAGACAGATAAAGAAACCAAGAAGAAAACCCCTCAAAATTACAGCAGTAAAAATTGGAACTTATATTCTACTGCCCCGAGCCCTGTGCTGTAATATCCAAAATTACACAAGGCTGGGCAATACTATATCCTGTTCTGTCTACTTCTGAATCCACTGTGTTTGGGTGTCTGAGATTACGGTACAAAGCCCAGGCTTGCAAAGTCAGCCATGATACCCATCATTGCTCTTTGGCTTGCCTGCAGCTTATGCAAAGTACCATGCTGATGATAAAGCCGAAATGTTGTTCACTGCTTGATCTAGAACGTGGCATCCCCTTGAACTAAGGACCTGGCCCAGGATCAAGAGGGAGGCTGTATCAGATGTGGGGTATTAATCAGAAGAAATGTCCTGCTGAAACAGGAGGCTACTCTGTCTTTATTGGAGTAACTTACCCCTGTTTTTCCTACTGGAAGTCAAGCATCAGTTGTAAAATAAGGACATAGCAACTAGAAACCCAGTCACAAGGAATGAATGCTTATGCTAGCTGTGCATCTTCAGTCTTTCACAGTGAAACAATGCAAATAAAAAAATAAATTGCATAAATAAAAAAAAATTACCAAGAGGTAACAAAATTGGGCATAGCTCAACAATTCAGCTCCTCTGCCACAAACACTCTTCTCTCCCTCAGCAATAGGAAACAGCCTCATCAATGGTGTGAAGTGAGGTGTCATGCTGATGTGTCCTGCAGGGACACTGGACAAATAGGAATCTTGGCAAATCAACGTTTAAAAAAAAAAAAAGCCCAAATTAACTGCATTCTCCTCGAATTTCTGGAGAATTAGTTGTTCCTTATTAATCGCTACCTTCTGCACATAGTCACTGGCATGCAGACAGTCAGTCTCATTAAAGAAAAGAGCAGACTGCCTAGAAGCACTTCTAGCACTGTTGCTGAACATTGAAGATGCAAAATCTCTGGCAAACCTTATCTCTGCACTTTGGAGTAGAAGTTTTTTGCTTAAGGTAGCAGCAGCTTCCCTGAACAGTTACTGGGTTACCAACTGTAATCAGTGTTGAGGGTGGTCACGAGCTGACAAATACCACGCAGTGGAAGCGAGCACTGAGACCCAGCCCTGCTCTGAGTGGTCACTGTTCAGGCAGGTCCTCTCATCAGTTATCCCTAATGATTCAGACAAGGAACGAGATTTCTTTTTTTTTCTTTTTTTTAACTTTGCAGCAAAAAAGCTGAGGAAGCTACTTCACTACGTAGGTGTTTAAAGATGCTCTACTTAAAAACAGTATGAGATTTATGACTGTGATTATTATATTGTGTGGTTGCCTGTGGTCTCTTCTAGCCCTACAGCCTGTACTCCATACATGCATGTGCTTAGAGACTATTCTAGATCAAGCATCCTTCCAGAAGGGCCTTTTGAAGTTTTCTTTTCAAGAACTCATTTCTTTTTTTAATTAACAGGTATCAAAAGCAATTTTATGAACAGATCACCCACCTAAAGAATGTTTTAAATTCTATTACATTAAGGTATGAAACAGAGAATGGTAACACATTTTGTTCACTCATGTAACAGTTGATTTCCACCCGTCTTTTGCACAGCCAGCCCCTAGTTGTCCACCATCTCCGGGAAATTCCTGTGGCACGACTGGCTATAGGAACATTCAAAGACGTACCAAGACCAATGAAAAAGATACCAGGAAGAGAAGAGCCAGGGATAAGTGTGCTTGTTAGCTACTTTCCAACAAGACACGTAGCTTTTGCGATAACTATGTCTAAACGTTGCTTAGTTTCAGTGAAATTCAGCAGTACCCTGGCACTGCTGCAACCAGCACACAGCCGGATGGCACAGGAATATAGCCATCAATGGAAATTTTGTTTTTTAGCTCTGATTGCTCTTAAATGTTTCAATTACATCTTACGGTACAGTCAAAGGGGTTAACACTGACACTGGACCAGCAGGTGCTGTGCTAAGAAAAAATGATGTAGTATTTCAATGATATACGTAACTATACCGAAACTGAGAAAACATTTACTTTAAGCACTGCACTAGGTCTTGGTTCTTATATTAAGCGGTTCCCTGAAGTGAGCCTGATCTTTCTTTTTTAAAGGTAAGTCATTTGATACAAGCTCATCTGAAGAGGAAGATGTGATCAAGTTCTGTTGTTGAATCATAGAATCATAGAATTGTCTAGGTTGGAAGGGACCTTTAAGATCATCTAGTCCAACCATCAACCTAACTCTGATGAAAAAAAAATAATAAAAAAATATCACTTAATCATGTCACTAAGCACTATGTCAACCCGTCTTTTAAATACCTCCAGGGATGGTGCCTCAACCACTTCCCTGGGCAGCCCATTCCAAGGCTTAATAA